>CANUEP010069986.1:0-26708 GCA_947857235.1 Jatropha podagrica | reverse complement strand
TGACCAATTAACAAACAAGAAAGCAATAAAGCTAAAATTAAAAATGCAGAAAAGCAGTAAAGAATCGCAAGGAGCGTAAGGGAGAAGGAGCGTCCGTCAACACAGACTGGGTGTCGAAAAACAGAGGCCCGGGGGCCAATTTATAGGGAAAAAGAGACCCGAGGGCGGGCGTGCCCGCCTGGTCAGGGCGGGCGTGCCCGCCTTGGCTTGGGCGGGCGTGCCCCACCCTCTTTTTCTTCACTCCGGAAGCTTTTTCGGGAGTTTCGGACGTCCAAAAAATATTCCGGGACTAGTTCCACGATCCTCATAATTTTTCGGACATTTCAAGTATCATATTGGCATGCTTTCGGTGAATTTCCAAAATGACCTTTGGTCCGGCCGGGCTGTTTGCAGTCAGGGAAAATAGGCTTTTTGAGCCTAAAAAATTGAGTATTCAAGGGCGACCGCAGCCGCTGTCGCCGCCGGCGATAGCGGCTATCGCCGCAGCGGCTGCCACCGCCGCGGCCGACAGACCTTCTAATTTTTTTTTCGTTCCGAAGAATTTTCCGGCCGGACTGTTTGCAGTCTCGGAAAATCAAAATTTGAGTATTCACACATCTAAGATTCAGATAGATTTATCTTATGAGAAAGAACTAGTTCAAATTAAAAGCTTTAAAATCATGTTTTCATGTTATATTTCTTGAATATAAGTGCTAAGGATATTATGTATGCAATTTGGTGTAATTTAATGTGATTTAGACTGTTTTTCATGGGGCTAAGCTATAAAATTACCTCTACATTTACAATCTGTTGCAGTATCACTATGAACCCACATTTGTCCTTCGGATATCCCGACTCAATAACCTAAATATTGTCACCCTAACTGAAAAATCAACCAGAGTTCTATAATATAATACTATTATAGTGGGTTCCACCTAAACCAACCTGGGTTACTTTAACCCAAGCCAAAATTCACCGTTTTATAGAGATCACAAGGCAAAGCTTTAATGGAGAGAGTGAGAAATATCAAAAACCCATTTTTGCCTATTTTGATTTTGCCAGAATTCTTGAAGCTACTTTGATTTTGCCTATTTCGCAAGTTAATTTGATTTGGGATGATGATAAGTAAAGTAGTTTTTACTCAATTTGATATTTGCTAGGTCCTTGGCTGCAATTGCTATGATAAATTGCAGATTATTTAATTAATTTTCTTAATAACTGCTATTTCTAACTTAAATTTACATATGAATTCTAGAAAATGCATTTGGCTTTGTTCTTGTTCCTAAAAGCCTTTATTTCTTATTAATAATTCACTGAAATTAAAGGTCCTCTTATATTAAATCGGTGAGTTTCGATGATTGTAGGAGGCTTGGGTTAAATTAGCCCAAGCTAGTGTAGGAGGGACCCACTATAATAGTATTATATTGTAAAACCCTAGCTGATTTTTTAATTATGGTAATAATATATCTAAGTTATAAAATTGGGGTGCTTGAGGGACGAAGGTGGATTTAGAATGATACTGCAACAGGTTAAAAATGTGGAGATAATTTTGTAGCTTAGGCCATTTTCATGCTTGGAAGAACTTCCATGGTTTTGTTTTCATAATTTTGTGTTTAGTTTATCAAATTAAATGTCTAATCTTAATTATATGGTGTTTAATGATGGTTAATGAAAATTTGATTTGATTTGATTTGATTTAATATATGTTTATGAACTAATTATAGTTGACCAAACCATGGGAGGACTATTGTGCAATTTTGACATGTGATGAGGACTATTTAGAATATATTCCAAGGACTAAAAGATAAATTCCCTAAGCTTATATAGTATTTGGACAAAAGAAAGACTTTAAAGACCTAAATCAATTACTAAAATGTGAATTTACAGTTATTATGGACTAAAAAGCAATTTGAGATTAATTAAGGACTATAAATTAGAACCTTTAAAAAAATTAATTGTAAACAATGGATAAATTAATATACTATTTAGTGCATTTAAATCTGAAGTAGGACTTATTTATGATTAATAAGGACTTTAAGGACTAAATTATAATTTGTCACTAATTAAGATGATGGTTAATTAGGATTAGTGATAATTAAGTGGGAGCAATAAATTAATTGGTTAGTAGCAATTTAATTACGTGGATAGGTAGTTAATTGGTGATATTTAGATTTACTAGGTACTTAATTGACAAATAATAAAAATACTACAATTTTATGACTACCAAAATAATTAGGTAGTTAATTAGCATATTTTGGTAAGTTAAAGAAATATTGGGTTTAAGAGCCCTCTTAGATCAATTAATTAACTAATAGATCCACTTAAGTTCTAATTTGGAGAATATTAGAAATAAGTGAAATATAAATTAATTAAGTGGTAATATACTCCCTCCGTTCTATTTATATGGAAAAAATTTCTTTTTCTGGCATTTTATTTATATAGAGAAACTTTCTTAATATGATAATTTTGGGACTAATGCCTAAGCAAAAAGTTCAATATGCTCTTACTTTGGTTGATAGATTAAATATTAACTTTGAGAGTATTTCAAAAAAGTGGCAGATATTATTATGGGTAGCATTTAATGTTCAAAAATTGACTAAAACGTGCATAAAAAAATGTGAGATTACAACACATTATGCACACAAATTAAATTTCACCAAAAAGCTTATGATTCACATTTAATTATGTACATATAGTGAAATTTACTCACAACTTTAATAAATCTATAATGGAGGGAAATTTCTCTTTGAACGAAAGTGCTCAAATAAAAATAGTTTTGCTTATTTAGTTGATTCTAATGAAACACAGTCTCCAAAAGATGAAAAAAGTGATGCTCTCTTGATGCTAAGATTTTGGCAATCAAAACAGTAGAAAAGTGATGCATTTTTCTCAATTGAAGTTGTGTTTTCTGCTTAATTCTATGAGTTTATTTGTGTAGATTCATATTTTGTAGACTATTCCATAAAAGTATTAGTTGTGTTTAAATATACTCTGTTGATGTTTAGTATCCTTTTACAAATTTAATGCAATTGTTTAATGGTATTTTAAGAATGGTTTAAATTGCAAAAAAAAAAAATACTCTTATTCTTCCATTAACTTACTCATATTTTGTTGCTTTTGTTAATAAGATAACTAGAAAATGTAAATAATTTATGCTCATATTTGCAAGGTTGATTGCAAACTAACATAACAAAATGTGAAAATATGAAAATAGTTGCACACACTTGCAATTTGGTTTTGATAGACAACTTTACTTTTTAGTTAGTCCATATGTATAATAAAAATATGTGCATATTTTTACATAATAGTACACACATATTAAAAATGTGTACAATCAATAATCAGTGAACATATTGAGTAGTGAATGTTCTGTTAATAAGATAGCCGAAAAATGTAAATAATTGGTGTTTATATTTGCAAGATTGTTTGTAAATTTATTTACATAACAAAATATTGACACATGAAAATAGTTGCAAGCATTTATAATTTGATTTTGATAAACAATTTTACCTTTTAGTTAGTCCACATGTACAACAAAAATATATAGACATTTTTATATGACAGTATACATATGTTAAAAGAGTGTGCAATATAAATTAAAAACTAGTGAAATCTATTGAACAGTGTATGTTAAACCAGTGAAAATTTTGGTTCCAAATTTCTTTTTTTTTACGTGAAATATGGAGAGCCAAAATACACAATTTGAGGTTTTAAATTTTTTGCTTCAAATTTTCTTTCAACTTTCACGTTAATTTTTTCAATTCAAATTTCATATTGAAATTTTAGTACGCAATTATTAAGTAGCCATGTTCTTTTATTATTAAAAGTCTAAACAAATAAAACGTTTTATTCAAGTAAAACATCCTCTCTCTTTCATAATTTATCATCTTTTATTAAAAATTGTAGATAATTTTAATATCTTTTCATGGATAAATTAAAAAGAAATCTATAAACAGATCACCTCTTTAATCAAAGAGAAATTTTAATTTTTTTTATATAAATAGAACGGAAGGAGTATTATGTTAAAAATTAGTGTGTTGCGAATTGCCCCATGGTATTGGAAGCTGTGCCTACTAATAAATTATGAATGATTATGTAAAAATATGTTATGATTATGAATTTAATTGGATGACATGAAATTATATGTCATATTATAATATTTTACGAGATAAAATATCTTTTATGAACATAGCATGTTATTAATCAAAAGTTAAATAATTTAAAAACCAAAATTAGTTTTTTTAAGCATGAACATATTATCAAAAGTTACTTAAATTATATTCAGCATGAAAATAACTATAATATCTTTATAAGGAAAACACAAGAAATGTGAGATAGCATAGGGAGCATGTCGAGTTTTATTTTGAAAATTCATATTTTTATCTTTAATAAATCAACATCCTAACCTGACTATAAAATAAAACTTTTATACTTACGGAATTGAAGATATTGTTGCTAACAGCGTATTTTTGTAATTTAGAAGAATGAATCGTTGAGAAACTTTGATGTTAGGTCATAGGTGGACCCTTGAATACAATCAGCCGCAAAATCCGGTGATTGAAACATCCGGCTGCTAAAACGCACGCGTTTTCTACATGGTCCCAACTCCTTGACACAATCCAAAAAATCCTCTTGCCTGAAATATAATGTATAAAATAAAATTTGTTTGATATAAACAAAGCCAGGACTCTTGCACGTTCACACGAAAACAGAAAGACAAACACTAACCACCAGAAAGAAAGTCATAATAATCCCAGGCCATCATCACTCTTTCTCTTTCTTCTCCTTTTTTTTTTCTTTTAATTCGGCTTCAGAGTTGAGACCGGGTACTACTCTAGCTTGTGACTATTTTTCTTTGAAGATCACACTTTTTCTTTGATTTCTTCTCTCGGGGAAGGCTAGTTTAATTCCTTTGTTAGTCTCCAGTTGGGATTTTCAATTTCTTACGAGCTTGTCTCTATCTAATTTGTTTTCTTCTTTTTTTGTTTTTTTCTGTAGCCTTTTTCTTATTTTCTGTACTAATCATTATTTACTTTGTTATTGACTATTTCTTAGACAAATCAGTAAAGGGTATAGTTTTCCATACTTTTTAACTGTATAAGTGATAGATTTGATCTAACCAGAAAGTTGAATCGTTTACTGTTTGAGAAATTCGTTGACCTAATCTGGGTTTTTTATCTGTTGCATTTGTTGGATATTTCCTGTTTCTAATAATAGTTTGTTTGACAAGTTAATCATTAATGAATTCTTTTATACTTACTTCAATTTCTTGACTTTTTTTTTCCTTTCTTCAACTCATCTGTTTGTTCATTTCATAAAGTGAAAAAAGAAAAGGTACAGTTTTGTTAATATGGTGAATAAGATTAGATTTTGAAGTTGGAGTTGAAGTCTATAGTAGTGATTACGAGTGGAGGAGAAAAATGGGTAATACTTGTGTAGGACCAAGCATTTCAAAAAATGGTTTTTTTCAATCGGTATCTGCAGCAATGTGGCGGTCCCGATCACCAGATGATTCCATTTCTCAGGCTAATGGAGAATCTGTCCATGATGCAACATCTAAAGAACCTGAATCTCCTATGCCTGTTCAAAGCAAACCACCAGAACAAGTAATAATTCCAAAACCAGAAAAACCGGAAAATCCAGAGCCACCCTCTAAACCTAAGAAGGGCCCTCAAATGAGAAGGGTGTCAAGTGCGGGGCTCAAGGTTGATTCTGTATTACAAACTAAAACTGGAAATTTTAAGGAGTTCTATACTTTGGGAAGGAAACTAGGACAAGGGCAGTTTGGGACTACATTTCTTTGTGTAGAGAAAACTACAAGAAAAGAGTATGCTTGCAAATCAATTGCAAAGAGAAAGTTGTTAACTGATGAGGATGTGGAGGATGTTAGAAGGGAAATTCAGATAATGCATCATTTGTCTGGTCATCCAAATGTCATTTCTATTAAAGGGGCATATGAGGATGCAATGGCAGTCCATGTTGTTATGGAGCTTTGTGCTGGCGGTGAGCTCTTTGATAGGATTGTTCAGCGTGGGCATTATTCAGAAAGGCAGGCAGCTGAGCTCACTAGGACAATAGTTGGGGTTGTTGAGGCTTGCCATTCGTTAGGTGTGATGCATCGGGATCTTAAGCCTGAGAATTTTCTTTTCGTCAATCAACAGGAGGACTCGCTTCTCAAAACAATTGACTTTGGATTGTCAATATTCTTCAAGCCTGGTATATTCATATGTTTATACTTTTATTAGTAGTTATTGGAATTGCTGCTCAGTATTTATGCTGGTTTGCCATTCTTTTTGTTTCTCACTATTTCTCATGATTGTATTCCGTTGTTGAATAAACTATGTTGCATGCTGCTCTTACATTAAACACACAACTCAAAAAATTATTTACTGAATGCTTAGCTACTCACTTTAAGTTTGCAATGTTCTTGAACAGCTGGTGTTAACAGGTTAAATGTACTAGATATAGTCAACTTCTGTAAGCAATATACGGAGATACATGGAATTCGGTGAAACCCTTGTCAGCTAGCCTCCTAGCAGAATTAGTTTCTCCGATAGTTTTCTTAATCCGTAAATGTTCAACTAGCTGCAGTATAAATATATTCACTATGTCATAGAATGCCTAAGGACACATATGTGAGAGCATATTTTACATTTTATGAATATGGCTGTCGATATAGAACCGTCAGGCACTGATCCAATGTTGGAACTCTCGAGGGGCCAAAAATTTTATAACATGTCTTTACATAAGCCTCTTTTTTATATAATTAAGCAACACACTTGTACCACAAAATTACACTTTCTTTAGTTGTCTAGAGATATACTGATTTGACATTTTTAAGTTTACATTCTGCTTGATGCATGTTCAATCTGAATATGTTAAAGGTGCTTAGGAAAGATGTTTATGGTGTTAATGTGAAAAAATGTTATTTAAAATAATTTTTAAAATCTTTTTTAAGTGTTGTAAGACTTATTGTATGATTATTCCCTTGGGGCCCCCATGGAAATCCATCCCTGAGCACTGCGAATGATGCAATTATGCACCTATATGATGTTTTTCCTTTCTTCTTTCTGGCTTTCCTATTCTAATTTTATTGCTTGTCATTTTGAAAGAGCATATTGACGTAACAGGACCTTATCATTTCCAAGTTCTTTGATTTTGCACATATTAAGCCATTCTCATGTGCACCATTGCGACTTCTGCCTGATTATCATCTGTAGAATTTTGCAATTCCATATAAATTGAATTTTCCAAAAATAAATGTTTTATTCGACTAGGAGAACTCCAATTGCGTAGGTGGAAAATATTTCACACCTTGATTATGAAATGCTGAAATTACATTAGTATGTTTTATTGGACCTATGAAAAAAGCCTTTTAGATTGTTTGCTTTCGAGTTTATAAGTTCAGAACTAGCTGATAGGGCTCTAACGTACCACTACTACCATCCTGACATCAAATGCAGTTCATTTTTATTGTTGGATCTGTCTTTTATGTACAAGCCACAGATTTGACTCTAATCAAGAACTGTTCTCTTTCCAGGGGAAAAATTTATTGATGTGGTTGGCAGTCCTTACTATGTTGCTCCAGAAGTTCTGAAAAAGCGATATGGTCCAGAAGCAGATGTTTGGAGTGCTGGAGTAATCGTTTACATTCTATTATGTGGAGTTCCCCCCTTTTGGGCAGGTGAGACTTTTCTCAGTTAATAACTTACAGAACTTATTTCTTGAGTATGTGTTCGAATATCATTTATATTCGATTCTAGGGAATTGATTTTTTCTGTTTCTTCTTCTTTTTTTTATTTTTTTTTTATTTAGAGACCGAGCAAGGGATTTTCGACCAGGTCTTGCATGGTGATCTTGACTTTTCTTCAGAACCTTGGCCTAGTATCTCAGAAGGTGTTAAGGATTTAGTGAGGAGAATGCTTGTGCGAGATCCTAGAAGGCGGATAACTGCACATGAAGTTCTACGTGAGTCTTGGCAATTACTCTCTTCCCTTCCTGCCACCCTTCATTGTCACTCTCTCCAGTTGAACTACTGATGTTAACTTTCAAGTTTCAACTATTGCTTAAACCATAAATAGAGATTACATGAATGTTAAATCATTTAGGTTGATGAAAACTTATAATCTTTTGTTCTAAATTCTAATCTTTAATGGAGATCATTGCAAGATGAAAGTTCCTTTGCACAATTTTCTTTTGTCTTGCTGAAACTTATATTCGAGTACAGAGGTGGAACCTGAAGTTGGAAATCCCTCCCCCATCTTCTCTTTGTGGATGCGGAATTTTATTTGATGGATAATTCTTGAACTTTCACAATAATTTTTCTATTTCCACTAAGGATTTTTTTTTTTGAACTTTGCCGTTCCGAATCAATCAACGGTTCCCCCCCTGAGAATGCAGAATCCTTTCTTAAGCTGCTGTAGTCATTAAACTATTGTTCTCTTTCTTAAGCCGCTCTTTCTGTCATATTTATGTTTATGTAACTGAATTCCATGCAGGCCACCCTTGGGTACAGGAAGATGGTGTAGCTCCTGACAAGCCTCTGGATTCTGCTGTATTAAGTCGCATGAAGCAATTTTCTGCTATGAACAAGCTTAAGAAAATGGCTCTTAGAGTAAGTCCCTGATATGATAAACAAGTAAGAAGAGAAAGAAACCCTCAATGCCTTTTGAATATAAGATGGTTGAATGTTTGAAATCTGGAGTTGAAATAAATTGCTGAGATAATAAATCATTTAAGCTGCAGAGGTTGCACAAGCTTTTCCTGTTTAAATAGAAAATTGAACCCACCTCTTCTCACAAACAGGTAATTGCAGAGAACCTATCTGAAGAAGAAATAGCTGGCCTAAAAGAGATGTTCAAGATGATAGATACAGACAATGATGGTACAATCAGTTTTGAAGAACTTAAGGCTGGACTGAGAAGAGTTGGAGCCAATCTCAAGGAATCAGAAATTTATGATCTAATGCAAGCAGTAAGTATCATTTGATCTAGGTTTTTTGAGAAGAGCATTTCAGGTGATTTCTGCTGCGGCCACCACCATTTGCACTTATGGACTATTGCAATATTGATACCATTACTAGCACAGTAGCACCAGTACTGCATAAACAAATATACACACAATCACATGTTAAGTGTGCTTTTCTACTGTTCCTTTTGCTTTGTAGTAAAAAATTCTGGGATGTTTAATATTTTACAAATCAACAACAACCAAGTATTAGCTCCAAACTAGTTAGGGTTGGCTATATGAATCCTTTGTTTCCAATATCCACTTTGATCAAGTTAATATTGTTGCAAAATGAAGTATAAGTCGGAAAAAATCTTTGTTAAGGATTAGTTGTAAATAGAGTTCTATTAAGAGTTAGATTTTTAATAGGTTTATAGTATCTTGTATATGTATATATATGTGACCCTATCGATGAAATACCATAGATTTTTTTGCCACATTAAATTACATGGTATTAGAGCCTTCCATTAAAAAAAAATTTTTTTTCGCGGAAACTGCAGTTGCGAGAAGCTGCTGCCACCCTAGGTCGCCTTCCTAGGGTTAGTATTTTATCTCACTGCCCATCTTAGGACGTCTTCAAGCTGCCGACTGGCGTTTCCCCAGAATCCGGTCATCGGATTCTCTACACGTGGGCCCCATGCGCCCGAAGAAGTTTTTTGCTATAATACCACGTGCCTGCGCGTCCAGCTGTTTCCGGTGAATGGAATCTATTTTCTGGCTTCGACTCAAGGTCAACAGTTTACTCAGGTGGTCGTTTTTCAAATCTAGCAAAGTTTTGATAGGGGATTTTCAGTTTTGTCAAAATTACTTTGGCGTTTCAGGTTATTCTTCTTTTGGTGCCTCTGTTTTTTGAGTTGCTGGTAGGGTGTTTAGTTTTTATTAGTACTGAGTACTGAACCTAAAAATACTAAAGTTACCATTACTGAATTGATTACCGTAATGAATAAATTATAGAATTGTAGGGGAGTGATGAGTGGTCAAAGTCACTTAGATGACGGAACCCTTGTCTCGGCCCTTCATAGGTGCCCCTACGCCTATGGAAGATAACTAATTAATATTGTTGGTTGACTTGTTTGAGAGTGTTCTAAGCAGGTGCCACACTGTTCAGTCTTGGTGCGTGAAACGAGACCATGACATTTGGTATTAGAGCCTCGAACTGAGTTGTTTTGAGGGAAGAAAATGTCGAACTCTGCTTGTGTTGATGCTTTAGAGAAATGGGTGGAAGAACTTGCTGCTTTGTTTAAAAAGCATGTTGTTGGTGAGCCAACAAGTGTTTCGGAATGGCTAGAGGCCAAAGAGCGAATTGAGGCGCTAGAGAAGAGAACGATGGAAATGCAGGCTATGCTCTCTGAATTGAATTGTTTAGTTAATGCCCTATGTCTCACCTCGACCACTGCGGGTGGTGAGGTAGGAGACGAGGAGCAAGGTCATGTCCCAGCCACTCAGGGTGGTGAGGCAGGAGGTGAAGAAAGGATAAAAGACCTTGAGACTAAAGTGAAGGCCTTGGTGGACTTGCCAAGAGAATTGGATGTAGCCCACAATGAATTTTGTGATTATATAAAACCTATGGTTGATGAAGCCAAGAAGAAGGTGACTGAATTCAACAATGAGTTGTTGAAACTATCGGATAGGCTGAAAGACTATGAAGTCGTCAAAGAAAAAGTTGATTTGATTTCAATGGCTACTAGGAATATGGAAGTCCACCTCCGAGAAGTGTGAAGATGAAAATTCTGGAACCCCCCTTCAAAGGTGTGCGGGATGCATGTACGGTTGATAACTTCATTTTCGACTTGGAAACTTATTTTAAGGCCACGAGTACCACCTCAGATGCAGAGAAATTGAACCTCGTGCCTATGTTCTTAGCAGAAGATGGGAAACTATGGTGGTGTACTAAGGTTGAGGAGATGCGAGTCGGCCAGGTTAGTATGAACACCTGGAAAGAGTTTTGCCAAGTATTGAAATCGACATTCTATCCTGAGAGAATAGCATATGATGCCCAACTAAAGTTGGGAAAGATCTAGCATACAGACTCCATTCCCAAGTATGTACGACAATTCACCCAATGCTTGTTGGATATCAAAACTATGGGGAGCGACGATCGATTATACTTCTTCATGCAAGGGCTACAGCCTTGGGCTAGAAAAAAATTGAATCCCCAAAAGATTGAAGATTATGAGTCGGCCATAAAAGCGGCAGAAGCCTTAGAGGATTATGGGCGAAATTTTCCTAAACGGAAGTTCAGTCAACCAGGTGTGGTTGACACTCGTCCTAATAAATGGGTGAGATCCACAAGTGGGGGAATGGGTTTAAACAATTCAGAAGTGAATGCGGAGAGGAGACTTTGGAACTTCAACTGTAGAAATGCTCAGGGGCACGAGGTAGTTGCAGATGCTGAGCTACGCAAGAAGTTCACTTTCTATGAGACTAGACCCATCAGAGCAATGTGCAATTCACAACACCGGTAGGAAACAATGTGCAAAAAGAAGTGGCTAGACCCATCAGATACTTCTTGTGTAAAGGGCTGCACAGACTTTCGGAGTGCACAATGAAAGACAAAACCATGAATGCTTTCCAACTCCAAGAGGAAAGTGAAAGAGAAGCTTCGGATGTAGGCAGCGTAGATCTTGCTGTGGTTGGGGCATTGAGATTCGTAGAGGCCTTGGAGCATCAGGCTCAGGAAAGGACATAATTACTAAGAAAGGGATTGATGTAAATTCATTTTACCCTGAATGGGAATCCAACTAAGGCAATGGTAGATATCAGAACAACGGATAACTTTTTAAGTTGTCATTTGGTGTCAAAGTTCCTACTATAAGTGAAGGACTCGGGGAAGTTAAAGACGGTGAATTCAGAGGCGGTAAAGACAGTGGGAGTTGCCATAGACGTCCTATGCTGGATAAAGACTTGGGAAGGGAAGATAAACTTTACAGTTGCCCCTATGGGTGACTTTGATATTGTGTTAGGGCTGGATTTCTTGAATGTGGCTAGAGGCATGCCGATACTCGCTGCAAATCGCCTTCTTCTAATGGGAGAACGACCTTGTGTTGTTTTAGCAGCAGTCAATCCTATCAATGAAAAGAAGTTGCTATCAGGCCTCCAGTTCAAGAAAGGGGTAAAGAGAAATGAACCTTCTTATGTAGTAATTCCTGTCTATAAAGAGAAGGCAAAGCCCACTGGTTACCCAGAGTTGATCAAAGACGTGATGTTGGAATACCGAAATATTATGCTTGAGCAGATGCCAAAGTCCTTACCTCCTCGTTGGGCCGTAGATCATCAAATTGAACTAATACCTGGGGCAAAGCCACCTGCTCGAGCCCCCTACAGGATGGCACCACCAGAGTTGGTAGAATTGAGAAAACAACTTCATGAACTCCTAAAGGCTGGATTTATTAGACCCGCTAAAACTCCTTTTGGTGCCCTAGTACTTCTTCAAAAGAAGCAAGATAGGAGTCTGAGACTCTACATTGATTATCGAGCTTTGAACAAGCTCACGGTAAGAAACAAATATCTCATCCCAATGATAGTAGATTTATTTGATCAGTTGGGGTAGACTCAGTATTTCATCAAACTAGACCTTCGGTCTAGGTACCACCAGGTTTGCATTGCAGAAGGAGATGAATCAAAAACCACATGTGTAACTCGGTATGGAGCATTTGAATTTCTTGTTATGCCTTTTGGTTTAACTAATGCACCTATTACTTTTTGTACTCTAATGAACCAGATATTATGAGTATTTGGACCAATTTGTGGTGGTGTACTTGAATGACATTGTGGTATACATCAATAGCCTAGAGGAACACAAGACCCATTTGCAGTTGGTCTTTAACAAACTCCGAGAAAATAAAATATTCTTGAAGGAGAAATGTGCCTTCGGTTAACAATGCATCAAATTTTTTGGGCATGTTATTGAATAGGGCTGTGTTTGAATGGATGAAACTAAAATTTAGGCTATCAAGTAATGGAAGACCCCATCTTGTCTAGCAGAACTGAGATCCTTCTTGGGCTTGACAAACTACTATAGACATTTTGTACAAGGATATTCACACAAGGTCTGGCTATTGATGGGGTTATTGAAGAAGGGTCACACTTGGGTCTAGTTGCAGTAGTGCCAAGAAGCCTTTGCAAATCTCAAGAGGGCTATCATAGCAGAACCTGTGTTAGCTCTCCCAAATGTGCTACAACCTTTCAAGGTGCACACAGATGCTTCTAATTTTGCCTTGGTTAGAGTTCTCATACAAGAAGGCCATCCAATAGCTTTTTGAAGATGAAAGTTGACTGACACCGAGAGGTGCTATGTAGCGCATGTGAAGGAATTATTTGCCATTGTGTACTGCTTGACGGAATGGAAACATTACCTTCTGGGGTTGAAGATTGTGGTAAAGACAGATAACTCAGCTGCTAGCCATTTTCTTATGCAACCTAAACTCACCAGCAAACAAGCTAGGTGGCAAGAAACGTTAGCAAAATTTGATTTCTCCTTGGAATACAAATTGGGCTCAACAAACAGGGTAGCGGAGTTGGTGTCCTTGAAGAGGATAGCCTATTTATCAAGTTGCCAAGTAGCTACCTCAGAGACAAAATTTGAACACATCTAAGTAAAGACCCCCAAGCAGTGGCGATCCTGAACTTGGTAAAGGCGGGGAAGACAAGATAGTTTTGGATAGAGGATGGATTGTTGATGATGAAGAAGAACAGAATTTGTCTCAAGAGCAGGCAATCTTCGGAAATTACTTCTTCATGAATGTCATGACACTCTATGGGCTAGTCACCCAAGATGGTGTAGAACTTTGGTATTCATTCACCAAGGATATTATTGGCCACAAATGGAGGAGGATGTGCAAGAATACACGAAGACTTGGTTGACTTGCCAACAGGATAAGGTGGAACGATAAAAACCTGCTGAGCTCCTGGAACCATTGCAAGTGACAAGCAAACCATGGGAAAGTGTCGCTCTTGACTTCATCAGTGGCTTACCGAAAGTTGGAGAATTTGACACTGTCTTGGTCATCATCGATCGCTTTTCGAAGTATGGTACTTTTATTTCCATGGCAAAAATATGTTCTGCAGGAGACACAGCACGGGCCTTTTTCTGAGGTGCAGTCAAATATTGGGGTGTGCCAAAGAATATTGTCAGTGATAGGGATAGCAGGTTCATAGGGTCATTTTGGGGTGAATTGTTCAAGATACTTGACTCAATTGAACTTATCTACTAGTTTTCATTCCCAAACAGATGGCCAAACAGAACGGTTTAATAGTCTGCTCGAGGAGTACTTACGCCATTTTGTTTTTGCTAGCCAGAAAAATTGGCCCACGTTATTGGATATTGCTTAATTTTGTTTCAATGCTCAAAAGAGCTCTTCTGCTAATCAGAGTTCTTTTGAGATTGTTACAGTCAACAATGCTCGCTCATACACTGGATGGGCCGAACACTGGGCACAATCCGAGGACATACCAGTTCACTGCTAAATGAGAACAAAATGCTGAGATGGCGAGAACACAGTTAGAGAAAGCAGCTCAACGCATGAAGAAATGGGCAGATCAAGACCATCGACTGCGCAGATTTGAAGTGGGAGATCTATTGTTGATTAAGATTACTTCAGACCAATTCCGATTCTCCAGCCATGACAAGAGACTGATGCGCAAATACGAGGGCCCGATTCCCATCATTGCTAAAGTAGGGAATGTGGCATACAAAGTCGACACGCCAGCTTGGATGAGCGTCCACCCAGTGTTTCATGTCAACTAGTTGAAGCCATATCATGCCGATGTGACAAATGTCAATAGAAGTAAGCCACCCCGACATGCTATCCAACGACATGCCATTCGTAAAAGGCTACCCTTTGATAAAGAAGTGGAGAAAATCTTAAAGACTCGCAAGTCAAAAGGACGTCCACATTAAGAGTACCTTGTGCAATGGAAAAATCTACCGCAGTCAGAAAACACTTAGGCAGAAAGAAGATCTCTACCAATTTCGAGACAAGATAGTTGAATTCCATCAAAGTAACCTTTCCTACAAGAGAGTACTTTAGGAATTAGACTCTTAGTTCATGAGTCGACGAGGGTGTTGACCGTTTGGGTGGAGGAGAATGTAGGGGAATGATGAGTAGTCAAAGTCACTTGGATGTCGAAACCCTTGTCGCGGCCTTTCATAGGTGCCCTTATGCCTATGGAAGATAACTAATTAATATCGTTACATATTGTTAACATATATATTGGATTAAAAAGGAAATGTGTATTTTTGAACATGGTTTTCCAGTTTTCCTTTATTTGGAAAACATTCTTATTTTGGACATGTTTGGCATTTTTTTTTTTTTTTTTTTTTTTGCCAATTTTTCATTGTAAGTAGGCATTGGAAATGGAGAATAAAACTAAAAATATGGGGAAAAAGTATGTACTCAAGCTGAAGATAGCTGTAAGTTACCTGGTACTGAATCTTTGGAAAAGAGTGCTGTGTTATATGATATGAAAAGGACATGTGTCGTGAGAGAAATCAATGGGAGAATTGCAGGGCGAGAATTCCAATAACAAACTTCATATGTTTGTTTTCAGGTTAAAAATTGTAAACTTTGTATTGTTGACTGAGGAAAAATTACTGCTGTAACTGTGGTCACTTTAAATGGTTTAATCCAGAGGTTAATGGTTTGAAAAAGAGGGGCTTGTTGATAATAAATTGCACAAATCAATGAAGGATAGAAGAAATTCATTCTAAAATTGTCTCTCTTAATTGCAGGCTGATGTAGACAACAGTGGCACAATTGATTATGGAGAGTTTATAGCTGCAACATTGCATCTCAACAAAATTGAGAGAGAGGATCATCTATTTGCAGCTTTTTCATACTTTGATAAGGATGGAAGTGGTTATATTACTCCAGATGAGCTTCAACAAGCTTGCATGGAGTTTGGCATAGAGGATGTTCGCTTAGAAGAAATGATCAGAGAGGTTGATCAAGACAATGTAAGTTTTCTTTGTTTTGCTTGATATACTATCTACCTCAAATTCAATAAATAATTGACAATGTTCAAGATTCTCATTTTTTTTTTCTTTGCTTCTAGGTGGTAAAGTGCATATATAACTTGGGTAAACACCCAAATTGAATTTCCCTCTTGCCCAATAATAAAAATAACTACATAAATAAAATAATAATGGACCACAGTATTCATAGCTATTTTAATCAAGGATTGGTGGCTTTACTTTCCATTATGGTTTTTCCTTTGGAAAATTGGAAATTCATTGAGAATGGCACAGTGGATATGCAGCTTAAATTGTCTCATTTATATTTCTGCATAACAGACTTGGTCACATTTCGCATGTCAATTGTCTGTTTTCCTTCTCTATTGGATGCTTAAAAGTCTGTGTATAAATTTTGCAGGACGGACTCATAGATTACAACGAGTTCGTGGCTATGATGCAGAAAGGGAATGTGGCAGGTCCTGGTAGAAAGAGCCTAAAAAATAGTTTCAGCATTGGGTTCAGAGAGGCTCTCAAACTCTAGTTGCATAAGCAACTGTGGTTCCATGTTATCTTTTTCTTTGTGGAAGTAAGGTTGTATAGTAGATCAACTAAGAAAGCAGGCTTCCAGTTCACACTGGGGACTCATCGGGGTTTCCGATCTTGAGTGGGCTTTGCTACTTTTTGACCCTACTAGTTTCTTGACAATATAGAATGGTTTTACTTGTACCTCACAAAAACATCGATTTTGTCCGTGTACAGATTTTCTATCTATCTTGGTGCAGCAATTTTCCAGTATACTTCTCAAATTTAGGAAGATGCATGGCTTTCAGGAATCAAATCCTGTTGCTGCACAATATGGTGTCATGCCACAAGTCTCTAGAATCAAATCCTGTTGGAATGTCACCTGTTAGAAGTGGGTTTTGTTCAAATCGATTCAAATGAAAGAAGCTTGAACTGAACAAATAAAGGATTTATTTTGAAAAGAAATCGAGTCGGACCAAGCTGAAATTGTGTACAAAATTGAACTAAATGAAATAGAATTAAATCAATATGATTCGATTCATTCTTTTGGTCTTTAAATTGAATAGAGCCATCTTTTTTTTTCCTTTATGAAGTCAACATAGTTAAAACCAAATCAATTGGTTGGGTTCATTTTTTATTAGTTTGATCACATTGTGTCCAACCAAAGGCACTAAGAATTTTAATTTGCATGTGTCAAACATATTTTAATCCTTTAAGGACTCATAATCCATTTAGAGCTCTATATAATTTCTCGAGAATTTAAATTGTGTTTCAAGCAATTTAAATTCTTCAAGGATTTTATATTTATATGCCTCAATAATATTTATATTCAATATTCTTATAATATTAAGTGTTATAGCATATGTAAAATAACAGTCGATATTTATTTTATATCGATTCTATTTTTTCTTTACTTGACATAATTTATCGAGATCTCATTATTTTTTTTTTAGAAATTATTTATCATTTATGTCCAAGATTTTTTCTAGAGAATATAACGTATTTACTCATTTTCATTTTCAATGATTTTTGTCTTTAGAATTGATCAATCTATCACGCTTCAGGCGTGTAATAAATTTATTAACATATAAAGTTTTATCCTTCAAGAATTTCGAATCTAGCAGGAGTTTAGCAATTGATTTACAATAGTTTGCAAAACAACTATCTTTTGAACGTCTAGTTCACACAATCTTGTGAGAGAATCAAAATTGGATAATATTATTATTTTCAATAATTAGCATTTTCACCTGCTTATTCTCTCTATTAATATTGGGATCCATGACAATCAATAAATTTGGCTATAAAATTTTGTTGGGTTGATGTAAATAATTAATACTATAGATAATAGCAATATATTGATAAATAAATAGGGAATTTGTTCTCATAAAGGCTGCTTTTGAGAACATAACTATTAAAAAATATTAGATTTAAAGAAACTTTTAGTTCTATAGTAAATATCTATATAAGGATTTAGTTCCTTTTCGCATCAATATTGATCTGAGAAAAGTCAGCCAATCATTGTCAAATAATAAAAATGTTTAAGTTTGTAAACTTTTAGTCTACAACTATTTTCATTATAATATGATATACATTTCTGTGAATATCCTTAAAATAAGTTTCTACAAAATTAAAGAGATAATAATATATAATACATGAAAGTCATTTCTCCGTATAATAATATTTCCTCTTGAGAGCTTTTATAGTTCTTTTAGTATCAAAGCCAAAATTAACTTTTATATATTTTTTATGTACATAAGTACATAATCAATAATGTCATATTATTTTTTATCACTTCTGATTGTAAGATTTATTTTGTTTACTTGTAATTACCACAATTACATTGATCGCTAATTCACTAATGATTTTATTAACATTTTCAATGACAAAAATATTATTGTCTCACATTTACATCTAATATTATATGTTATTGCATTCACTTCAAGAAATGAAATAAATCCAATTGAGTTGGTTTTATGTTATGACATCTTTTATATCATGATTATAAATATATTATTATTTTATACCTAGTATTGTGATATACTATTTTATTCATTTCAGGAAATGAAAATAAATTTTATTATATAAATAAAGTGCTTAATTTTTGCTAAATAACAAAAAAAAGAGCGAAACTAATTTAAAATCCAAAATTGATATGTTATAGTTGTTTTTCGATAATGCTATGATAGGAGCCTATTCAAAAGTATAAAATGTTATTCATGTTTTATGAATAAAATAAGTGGATATTCGATTGTTAAATATCTAGTGAAAGAAATTTATTGCTTTAGTGTAATTTCGATTGATTCTTTGATTTTCTTTCTTATTGTGTTTTCAGAACACATAATATCCACACATAAAAAATAAATAATTCATAATCAATATATTAAAAGTCACAAATCCAATTTTACAGGATTTGACATGATAAAACAATAATATCATACTAATTTGGTTATAAAATTATATTCTATATAGTAATCAATCAAATATAAAATTCAAAATTGAATTTATATGTATAATTCACATGTAAAATATATAGATAGTAGAATTATATATAACAAATATGAACCACTTAGATATGCAGCTTTTAACTTTGGTTGTTGCAAACCGTAAGTTATCATCTCTTTGACAAATTTTAACAAGAAAAAAATTTCAAAAAAATCAAAGATATAGTAGAATGAATTCATATGATTCGGTTAGAGATTTACGCTGATAAAGTGTTTTGAAATATAAGAAATAAAAAATATATATAGAAATGTAATAGATAAAATAGGAGAGAGTAGAAAGAAATTGATTATATTAGGATCTTAGTCACTCAAGTCATAGGATTAAGAGACTATTTATAGGATGCAAATATAATTCAAACGACATAACCTTACACTTAGAGGATATAACTTTTCATCTTAAAGAATATAACTTTTTATTTCTAAAGGACATAACTTTTGAAGAAATAAATAATATTTTTAATAAATTTAATGGACATTATAATAATAAGAGGAATGTATAAGATATTTTAAATATGGATAATTATAATTTGGTGTGCCAACTTTTCAAAATTTTATATTTAGTCTTTGAACAAAAAATTTTCGATCACTATTAAAAATTTTTCAATAAGTGTTTTATGCCTATTGTGGTTATCGGAATATGACATGGAAATTTTTAAATGATGATAATTGTTGACAGGGCACAAATTAATAGTGTCACATAGGCATAGGCAAATGTGTATTCATATTATCATTTGACAGTGATTTATTTCTCTTTTAAAATAAAATAAAAACAAAATGAATCAAAATTCTACAATGGAAAAATCAAGCACAAGTAATTGAAAATAATAAAGAAAATAATCTCTCGAATAAAAATTTAAACTTTGATTCCTTGCAGGAAACAAATAGCTTCACATAATTGTTTTTAAGAGAGAACAAACATGTTTGTTTACTAGCTGGGAGGCCCTGACCCCAAGCATCAGGTTCGATCCGCTAAACAGGATAGAATGCTCATTTGGGTTAGGTTCAAGGAAGAATTTTATAGGGTCGCCATTTAAATTTAATTATAAGATAAACTTAAGAAAAATCTGATTTGATTCTAATTTAGAAAAGACACACTAATCAATGAAATCAAGAATTCAAGAACCAAACTTTCGATTTAAATGATCAATTATTTGACCTTAATTAATGTTCATCTAAAATTAAAAAAAAAAAATTAAGATGAAGAAGAATGACATTTACACAAAGCAATAAAGTAAAGCAAGCAATGATAGAAGAATAAAGCAAGGAATGAAAACTAATTACAAAGTAAGGAAGTATTCCCTCTAGCCCCTTGTTGGGGATTTGAGGGTAATCATACATCTCCCAATCTAAAAATAGAAGACAAGAAAAAGTGAAAAAGAGCTTTTTGGTGGATTTGGTCCGCAACTCGATTTTAAAGACTTGAGCATGCTCGCTTATCTCTTGTAATGAGAATTAGGACCGTTAGTTCTGTCTATTATAAACTGGGGATTGATTGATTTTAATTGGAAAATAGGTTCTTAGAAGACCTTGTTTATCATGTTTTATAGGCGTTAAATTGCCATTTTATGAAAACAATTGGCTTGGATTGCTGAAAATAGATTTCTTGGCTTCGTATTGTTGGATTAAAAATGTATTTTCTTAGCTTTGGATTGCCGAATTTTGGATTAAAAAATGAATTTTATCTTTGAATCGCGCAAAATGTATTTTCTTGGTTTTAGATCGCCAGATTTCTAATTAAAAAATGGATTTTGGCTTCAGATCATCATTTTGGAAAAGAAATGCATTTGGGGCCATTTAGAAGGATAGAGCAAATATTAAAAAGCTAAGAGCCATAGAGGACTTACTTGGGCATTTTGGTGAGACCAACATGATTGACTAGAGTGTTGATTGAAGGGTAGACTGGAAGTTTTACTAGAGGGTGGACTGATTCAACTCCATCTTAGGCGGACGAGCAAGTGAGGATGACGTGGTTTTCGAGCGCGTCTCATGGTTTTTCCGAGAGCCACTCAAGTAAATTGAATTTAAACAAGTTCAATTCTTTTTAATTCATAAAAATATTTTCAATCCCATTTTAATCCTCAGAAAGGGTTTCCTTACTTTGGTAAGTTTTGGAAAATTCATTTCGAGTCGCCACCCTATTTTACCAAATTAGGAAAAATTCTCGAATTAATTAATTCATTGGAATTAACTAATTCAATTTTAACCAGAGCAGGTTTGGGAGTTTGGTACGGAAATGGAAAGGTGTTAGGCTCCCATTCCGTTTGGTCCAAGACCAACCTCCTAGTTGTCCGAATATTTTCTATTTATTAATTGCAATATTAATTTAAATTGAGATGAAAAATCATTGTAATGCAATTTTTGAAAACTATGGCAAACATTCAACTTATTATTATCCAAACATTAATCAAACATGCATCAAACATAAAACAACCAAAGAAAAAGGGGGGGAGGAGAAATATTATAGACTATCTCCTATTAAAACACATCCTACCCGAAAATCCCTTACATATTCCCGATTTTTACTTAATTAATACAAATTATAATCAAAGAAAAACTGAATTTAATCAAACAAAATTATATCTAATCTATTACAAACCAATTAAAATGATAATTCATTTGAATTCCCAATCGAATTACATAAATATTATTACAATCCCCAAGATAATAAATTACAAACATTTTAAATAAAATAACCTACTGAACTCAGAAGGATAATCACAATAAATCAACAGCAAACATTCATGCATCATGATTTGAACATGAATTAATTGAAAATCACCAAAAACTCAAAGGTTAGTTCATTAGTTGACAAATAATCATAAAATAAGAAATAAACATCAAAATAATATAAAGTCAGAATGTTAGTTGATGTTAGTGGTATTAAGATTGTTAGAATGTTGGATAATTAATATAATCATGATAATATGAAGAATAAAATTCAATGGACATAAAATAAATGCTAGAAAATAAAATATAATGATTCTAATATTATTTCAAGCTCATGATCACAATATTCATCTTGTAGATGAATACAATTCACAAATCACTGCAGAAAATATGCATCAGAATCACAAACGTACTCATCCTGATCAAATGTGGTTTTTTACCCTTAGGCTTCAACTCACTTTGATCACAGAATTTAGGCATGATTTAATGTGTTTTTAGTCGTTTTCTTCTGGAGTCTATAATCACTAGAGAATCACTGACGAACGAGGGACAACAACTTGGAGAAGTCTGGGCTCAACTGGCACAGGACAGTTGGCACTAGTGTGCTCCAGTGTCAACCTCCCTACGCCAGTTTACAATGCCTGGCGCTAGTTCAGCCTAATTTTCTATAGACTGCTCCATTTTCGGGTTTTTATGGGTTCCTCTCGCAAATAACTCAATTTTAATCGATTTTTAACTTCTGAACCCATGATTTCTCACCATTGGAAGTGACTTTCATCCCATTCCAAGATAACACGAGTTTTCATGGATGTCAGAAGGTCGAAAATGGGCCAGAAACTGAAATTTGGAGGTTTCTAGGCACAACAGGCGTGAGGTAGTTACATTTAATGCAACTTCCCTGCATCGGTACGACTTCCTTATGCTAGTTAAGCCCAAAAAGCTACAGATTTCAGCAAACTAGAGCCTTTGTGTGTTTCTCTCACAAATAGCTTAGTTTTTAGGATGTTTAAAGCGAAAATGAAAGAAAAATGCTAAAAAGAGGAGGTTAGACTCTCAATTACTTGATTTTGAATATGACCATTGAAGGGATTGAAGGATGATGAAGAACACCCCGAATGCTCTTGCTCTCCTCTTGATAATCTGAGTTTATGTTGTTGTTTTGTGGATTTTGGGAATGATTTAAGCTCTGCAAGTCACTGAATTCAAAATCTCTCCTTGGTTTTTCTTAGAATCTCACAAAAACTCAAGATTTTTGGAGTAGAAAATGGCAGATGAGTGTTTTTTTAGTTTTTTTTTTTATTTTGATTTTTGGTGTTTGATTTGGTTGATTTGAATTTGTGTTCACTTAGTTGTTGCTCTCCAAATTTGCTAACCCCCTAACCCTAAGCTTAGTGTGGTATTTATAGGCAAATGTTGAAATCAGCACTGTTCATGGTGGGCCCCATAGACAATTTGGTTTTCAATTTTTCGCGGGATTAGTTCAAAATGTTCGTACGTCGATATTAGACATGAAAATTCATTTTTTGTGATCCCGAGAACCGCTTTCGAGCCCTGTTTCGGCCCGAACCCTGAAAACGTGAAAACGGCCCAATGGATTGAAATTCTTAACTTAGAATGCCTAATTTAAGAATCAGACCAATCAGACATTCTGAACTCATCCTATAACGAGGAATGTCATCACCACTGATGGGCCCCTTAAGGACCACTAATTGGCCCCACAAGGGGGCCCTACTAGGGCCACTGTGGGCCCCAACAGCAATCCGACTTGATTTTTATAAAATTGGTCCGAGTGATGCATAAAGTATCGTAGGACCCCGAGACGCATCTTAGGCATGCCCAAGATGCACTTATTGGTCCCATTTTGCCAAGAATGTGATAAAGGCACTAAGGGTTACACTTCTTAAACTCAAATCATCACTTTAGGATTAAGTTTCTTAGGTGCTTCAACCTCTTCTTCAGCAGTACATACTATCATCATCGAGTTTATTTTTGAGGCAAAAATTAAGCGTCTACAACAAGGTTAGGAACTTTCCTTCTTAGAGCTTTAGATTGAGTTAGATTTCAAAAGTGGAAAATCCAAGCCAAGTGAGGTTTAGGGGACTAAGGAGGACCCAAACCTGGATCAGGCTGTTTAGTGAAGGCTTGATGGGACAAAGAGGCTTAAATCCAAAAGTATGGAGGCCTAAGTCTAGGCTAAAGAAGAAATTAGGAGAAAAGCGAGCTGGAGGAATCGCCCCACTCACTTAGGACACTCAAGAAGAGTGGAAGAGATGAGAAGAGAGCTAAAAGCTAAAGGAACTTTTCAATTAAGGCTTCTAGAATGTACTTTGCAATGAGAAATTGTTCTAGATGTTTTGGAGGTGAAAATAGGATATATTAATAGGAAAAATAAATTTTTGGGGGGTCTTGTGCATCCGATGTGGATTTTTGCATTTTGGGTGCTTATTCTCGAGCGGTTGATTGCCAATGACTATCGATCATGATCGGTTGATCGCTGCCAGTGTCTAATCAGTGGTCAACTGGCCATGTCTTGATGGTTGACTGACTTAGGCAATTGGGGCATTTCAACATTATACATCCAGTTTGATTCTCGTGTATTCCAGCTTTGGACCACAGCCAGAGAATTTAGTTTTAGAGCAGTTGAAAAAGACTAAGGATAATGTCTCCATATGAGGGTTAATTCAGTCCTCCAAATTAGTGTCCAATCTAGTCCCAGCACCAACAACCACCGTAGCCACTCATCCTCTGACCTGAGTCTCATCATGACTCGTACAGATCGGTACTATTACGGCTCATAAAGATGACATCGTGGTGGCTCTGCCACCATATATGATCTCCTAACCAAACCTGCAAGACTAGACATTGCACCATAATACAAAGATGGAACAGGCATTCATATGCAAATCTCCCTTCACTACTAATATTTTTCCATATCCTAACTTAAACACTCAAGCCTTTCTTCAAAAGCAAGCATAACTAGATTTTGCCCCCTCTATTATCCGAATTTAAACAAGCATTCATATGCAATTACCTATATAATATGGTAATCCAGAACCTATTTCTTTCCACAGAAAGCACCCTAACTAAAATTGGAACAAGCTAGTTTGAGGATGCTTATCTAAAGCAGGATCGAGCTAGCAGACTAGATCCCATCAACTCTGTAAGCTCGGTCAAGGCTTAAAAGGGTCTTGGTCAAGGCCATGGTAGCTATCTTAGCCCCTCGCTCCATATGAAGGACTAGGTCAGCCACCCTCAGGTCACCCCAGCCAACTAAACTAGTCAGTTTGCAGGTACTCATTAAGCAAAAGACTAGAGCTTGGGTCTCGAATCTCTAATGCTTTAAGTCTATAAAATCAAGTGGATCCAAATTCCACTCAATAAGCCCAGCCAGATCAACCCGATCATCTACCACCAACTCTCTAGCCTCTGCCATAGACAGGCCCAACATCCTCATGAAGCTCTTAAAGAACCTAGTCCTGATCAATGCAGCCACTAGAGCCCTCTCAAAATCACTACCGAATAAAACTGCAAACTCCTTGCATCTCGGGCACATCTCCTTGAAATGCATGCCAAATTGAACACATGAGTTTGTGGTGCAAACATACATCTAAGAAAGCCCGGTCAATCTGCAAGCCTCTCAAAGTTACCAAAGAAACCAAACTGTACCAACTTAACTAAACTCAAACCTTGGTCAATTAAGCCCGATCCATCCAACACCTTATCAATTGTCAAGCATGGTCAATTCGACATTATGCATGCTTTAAGCCTGGTCTGTCAGGCAAACATGCATCCTACTACTTGTTTCTTAAGGTTTAATCACAATTCTATGGTTTAATTAGATTATTTAGTGGTGATTTGTGGTAGAAAAAATGAGAGAAATGGAGGAGGAAGAAGGAATGAAAATGGCGTGGGAGGTGATGGAGAAGAAGAAAGAGAAAATGTTGCTAACTAAAGTAGCAAAGTCAAATTTTGCTTCTTCATTTTATGCTAAATCAAGGGCTATGATCAAGTCCTAGGTAATCTCATCCAATGGCTCTAAATATTCCTCAAATAATTCTCTTCTAAATGTTATTTAACTCCACAAATTAATTAAATTAACTCCATAAAAATAATTCATCATTTATTCCTTAATATACCACACTAAAAATAATATTCATTAGTTGCCGCAATTCTCCAAAAATATTCATGAAAAATATTTTCTATCCACCTAAATCAAGCAAACATGCTTCAAAAATATTAAATATGATATTAGACACATGCAGTAATTTTTCCGTACTGAAATAATACCAAGTCCCGGATCGATTGTACTATTTCCAGACCAGTAAATCACTATTACCGACACTTAAAAACAATCTGTTACAGTTCTCCCCCCTTAAAAGAAATTCATCCTTGAATTTACCTGATATGAATAACTGAGGATGCTGCTGTCGCATATCATCTTCTCTCTCCCAAGTAGCCTCCTCTGTCTTATGGTTCCTTCATAGGACCTTCACTAGAGGTATTCTCATATTCCTTAATTCCTTAACCTCTCTAGCAAGTATCCTTATGGGTTCCTCCTCATATGTCAAATCCGGCTCGATAGTGATAGATTCAGCTGATATCACATGTGAAGGATCCAATCTATATCTTCATAGCATGGATACATGGAAGACATTATGTATTCGATCCATGTCTAGTGGTAAAGCTAGTCTATAGGCCAACAGTCTCACACACTCTAAAATCTCGTATGGTCCTATGAACCTAGGATTAAGCTTACCCTTCTTACCAAATCTCAGAACCTTCTTCTGTAACATACTGATTTTCTTTTAGTGTCGGTAATAGTGATTTACCGGTCTGTGAATAGTACCATCGGTCCGGGACTTGGTATTATTTTAGTCCAGAAAAATTACGATGCATAGTTAATATTTTCTTTACTATTTTTGGAGCATGTTTGCATGATTTAGGTGGGTAGAAAATATTTCATAAATATTTTTGGAGAGTTTATGTATTAAATGCATAATATTTCTAGTGTGGTATATTAAGAAATAAATGAGGAATTATTTTAGTGGAGTTCATTTAATTAATTGGTGGAGTTAAATAAG
>CANUEP010069961.1:0-14616 GCA_947857235.1 Jatropha podagrica | reverse complement strand
ATATATATATATATATATATATATATATATATATATATATATATATATATATATATATATATATATGCACTATATATTTATTGTGATTAATCATCCTTGCATGCCTCCAAAGTCTAAACACGTAATTTTCCATCAACAGTTAACTGACTAGAGTTACCAGACGTCAACAAAGCAAACATTTTCTATAATTTTATTACACAATTCCGATTATCGCGCAGAACAAACATAATCTGTTTTTTTTTTTTTTTTTAAATGAAAAATAAAAACCGAACGAATTAATAATAATAAAAAATAAAAAAATAGCAAACGCGGTTTTAGCTCCTCCACAGTCCACTCCACTACTCTCTCTTATCTCTCTCTCTCTCTTTAGCTGTCTCTCTGTTGTCATCTTTCTTTCTTTCTCTCTCTAACACTCACTCTAGCACTCATTTTTACTCTCTTCTTCCGGCAGTCAAGCTTAAAAAAGCTTTACTGTTTCTCTCTCTAAACGCAAAAACCCTAACCGCTACTCAAAACCCTAACGACAGACCTTAGATCTACTCTACATTTCGAATATTATGCGCTAAGAAGTTCAACTATATAAAAATGTCCAACACCGACCCGAAAACCCGACCCAAGCCTGGTCCATGGCCTCCTGCGCCTGAATCGTCCCCAATGCCGCCTTCTTCTTGGGCTAAGAAAACTGGGTTTCGACCCAAGTTCTCCGGAGAGACCAATGCTAGCGATTCCGGCCAGATTTCTCTCCCCCCTAAGCCCAGAGAACCGTCCGATAACCAGCCCGATCTTGAAGCGGGCCGGGTGCGCCCAGCAGCCACTACCACCACAACCACCACCACCACCACCACCACCACCACCAACAACAACAACAACAACAACACGATGACCACTACTACACCATTGCCAGCTGCGGCGAATGGCACTGTGACCGGTGTGGCAGCTGAGAATAAAGATCAGACGGTGAAGAGGAGGAGGGACTCTGACGGTGGTGGGGCCCCAAAGAAAGAGTCTGGCCAAGGAGCAAATGGGCAGGGTCCAGCGGGCCCTACAGAGAGTACGAGACGAGTTGCGAGGAATGACGAAGCGGTTGATGTGTTGCCACAGACTGTGGACGATGATGGGTTCGTGGGAAGGCATTCTCATATGAAGTATGAACTAAGAGATACACCTGGGCTTGGTATGTTTTTATTTTTTTGATTGATTACTATGTTTGATTTTAGTTTTTAAGCGAAGAGGAGAATATGTTTATGTTTTCATTTGTCATATGAAGCGATGTTATTGAGTTCGTATGGTTTTGTGGATTTCTACTCATATTTAGGTGTATATCAGGTTGTGCAAGAGTAGAACTGGGAGTTCTACTGATTTTTATTAATATTTAAACTCGTCCATATTTGTTTGGTGTGAAGTTTGGAATTTGACTTGTCTTAAGGAATGTGGGAGAGAATAATCTTTAATTTGAAAGAAATGGTTATGCTTGTTTCGTGATGTATGAATTTTTCGTTTTTGGGATTATTGTTGATAATGAGACATCGAGAGATATTAATTATTCTTTTTTTCTTGGTTTAGTTGTCACCTAAAATCAGCTCTCTTTATTTATGATGATTCGATGCTGACACCTGACAATAGTGCACTTTTCTGATTGGATATGTTCGCAATCTGGATAGGTTATGTTTGTTGTTAGAATTGTTGTTTATTGGCATAAATATAAATTTTATTTTTTCAGGTCCAAAAATTGTGATTTTTATTTGTTTTATGGATATTCTTAAATTATCTTATGTTTGTTGTGTAATGTTTCAGTTCCCATTGGGCTATATGGGTTCCAGCATTACCTATCAATGTTAGGTTCATTGATTCTCATTCCACTCGTCATAGTTCCTGCGATGGGGGGCCGTTATGTGAGTAGTGAATTATTTTCCTCAAATTTTTTATGATTTTCATTTTCTTGTTGAGAATATGGCGTGAATAGTTTGATCTGATTGGACATAGTTGGTGTAGGAGGATACTTCAATAGTGGTGTCCACGGTGCTATTTATTACAGGAGTGACCACACTTTTGCATACATCCTTTGGGTCAAGGTTGCCTTTGATACAAGGCCCGTCATTTGTTTTCCTTGCTCCAGCATTAGCAATAATAAATTCCTCGGAATTCCAAGGACTGAGTGGAAATGTATGCCCTTTTTCTCAGTTCTATTTTGTTTAAATGCACAAATTAATTGTCTTTTTGCTTTTTTCACCTTTCTAGCCGACGAAAAAAAGCTTGTGGTGTTGTGCTTGTTGCAATTTCTTTGCCAACACATATAACAACAGAGATATCAACTTTTGACTGATTATAATGTAAAATTACAAGTTTACAAGTGTTTTAATTTGAAAGATCCAGAACATTGGATGCTTTAATGAGGCAAACAGCCTGTTATTTCATTTTGTTTGCTTGGCTTAGTTTTTACCACCTCACAACTTAATATTTAGGGCACCAGGGTGATATTTTGCATTCTAATTGAATTAGATAAACATGAATTTATAATTTGCTTAACTGAATCCCATGTTTTAAACAAATGGTGGGTATCCTACAATCGGCTTCCTTTTGCTCTTGGAATAAACTCATTGAATGACTTGTAAAATTGAGAAGTGGTAAAATGCGATTGGTTGATGGCTGATCATATCAGTTTCCTAGCATGCCAATTGTATTTTTTTTTTTTTAACTTCTATTAAAGTTTGTTGTAAAAACAAAGAGTTGGTCGTGATCCTGAAAAAGTGTTTCTGGGATTTCTTATGAAGTTAGAAGTATGATTGAACACAGAACAACAGTAGGACTGGAGACAATAAAAATGGGTTATGACCACTCCTTGATTGGAGATAGAAATTTTATCAATCTATAAATCAATTGTAATGTAACTACATGCTGAGTCTGCTGACTAAGCTTATGAAATCGCTTTCAAGCAAGTTCAAGATGATTCAACTATTCCTTTTTGGTTCTTTATGAAAATCCTTCATATCTAGTTAGATTTCTAACAAATATTTACTTTGACAGAATTTCAAACATATTATGAAGAAGCTACAGGGGGCTATAATTATTGGTTCAGCATTCCAAGCAGTACTTGGATATAGTGGATTGATGTCATTAATTTTGAGGTATGTTTTGAACATTTATCCTACATAATGCTTGAAATTTCTTAACTCACTCATGTATAAAGGTTACCTTACTCTCTCATTTTTATATTCTGTTCATGAAGTTCAGGTCTATAAACAGTTGCATGAGGTGATTCAGCAGTTGGATTGCAAATTAATAGCTTAAGTAAATTAATATTTGCTGTTTGTTATCCATGGAGGAATTTTGTCTATTGGGTCACGTGAATCATAGTTCAGTGCTAATTAAGTACATCTCATCTTTAGCATTTGTTGTCTGAGATTATCTTTTTTTTTTTTTTTCTGGAGAGAGTCAGAGGTTATCATTGTCGTATTATTGTTGTTATATTGCAGGTGAGGGGCGTCATTAATAATTTTTTATGTCCTGTGATCTCGACCTGTTTTCTTTGAATATGCAAAGAATGTTGAAAAAAGATTTATATTTTTTTTTTCTAGTTAATCCGAAAGCTCATAATACAGATTCTATCTTTGGTTGCTAAGTTATTTCTCAGTGAGGAGATGTAATCCACTTCATGCAGTTTTTGTAGGCAGAGGATGTCCTATGATCTCTACCTGTTTTCTTTGAATATGCAAAGAATGTTGAAAAAAGATTTATATATTTTTTTTCTAGTTAATCCTAAAGCTCATAATACAGATTCTATCTTTGGTTGCTAAGTTATTTCTCAGTGAGGAGATGTAATCCACTTCATGCAGTTTTTGTAGGCAGAGGATGCGTTTCCATGTTGATATCATGGAATTTCATCTTTAGCGTGTCACTACTTTAGTGTAATTTCACTTTACTATATAATTAGCTTTTATAGTTGTCTTTGTCTGTCCACATGAGGAACTTAGCTATTCAGGCTTGAGGTTGCCTGGCTCATTCAAGCCATTTATAACATGAACTGTTATTCCTGTTAGATAAACAAGAACACATTAAGTAATTCTATAGTCAACCAAAAGCTTAAATCTTATCCTATCATTTGGTTAAAAAAATTTGAAACTGTTTTGATGTTCCTACTTGTAAAACTTATTAAATTTTTTCTTTTTTTAAGTTTTTTCATAATTTAGAGGAACATCAAAATAGTTTCAAGTTGTTCAAGTCCAGTAGGATTAACAATATTCATCAAAATAGTTTGGAGGAACATAAAAATAACCAAATGATAAACCTACTTGTAAAATTTATTTCAATTTTTTTTTTTCAAGTTTTCTGAAGCTTATAATTCTTCTTTTCTGGATCTTGTAATCACGTGGCTTAAATTTGTTAGCTTGTTTGAATTGGATTCGAAGTTACTTAATTTGCTACGTGCTTTAGTCTGTATGTTGACTTTGTAAAATTAATTTATTGCTCTTGCTGGAGGGCTGATCGCATGATAATTCTTTCCGTATCTTGTTGAAGCAACTTGTCTGGTTCAGATTCCAGAATATAGCTTGTTGATGCTGCTGAAATAATTGCTCAAATCCGATTGTATTTCTGTCATTCTGTAATTTTGAGATGAAGCACTCTTTTTAAAGGAATTTTATCCTTATGATTTCCATCCTCTCCTTCCCTCATCTTTCCTCTTATCATTTTTTAATTTCAAAAGCCTTTCAGTTTTGCAAATGCTTTAGAGCATGGAAATAATCGTGCATCTCATTGTTTATGCACCAATAACCTCTTATCTTGCAGTTGTGTATTTGATGAACTCATAAATAATAGCTTCTTTATTTTCCTCTATTGAACCATCGTGTTGCAAATAATCTGATGTGCTGAATAGCAGGCCTTTTGCAGAACTATCCCAATAACTCAATGCAGTTCATCTTTTACTTTTACAGGTTGATCAATCCTGTGGTTGTTGCCCCAACTATTGCTGCCGTCGGACTCTCATTTTATAGTTATGGTTTCCCACTAGTTGGTACTTGCCTCGAGATTGGTGCAGTGCAGATATTGCTGGTTATTATTTTCTCTCTTGTAAGTTTGGTGGACTAAGCCTAAGTTTGCTTTCAATTATGGGAGCTTTTCTATTTGCTTTATGATATCTTTTTATCTTAATTTGATGATTTTTGAAATGTTATGATCTGTTTCGGCTCTTCATTGAAGAAGTAAAAGTAAAAACAGTTCAATTGTTTGCCAAAACAGCTAAAATATTATTTCATCTTTTTCTGCAGTACCTCCGTAAGATATCTGTTTTTGGTCATCGTGTATTTCTCATTTATGCGGTAAGTTTTGGCAAACTTATGTTTCAATCTTTCTATTTTCTACTGTTTCTGTTTTGCTCTCCCATTAGTACTTATATCTAATCTTTTTCTTTTTGTTGTTGATTTTCCATTATATATTCTGTGATTGCTATTTGAGGTTCACTACTAAGAGCCTTAGAATTGGAGTGACATGCAACCTAAGACTTAGATGTGTTCACAATCAATATGGGAAATTCCCCTTTATTACCCACTTCCACTTTTAGGTTCAACAAAACAAAGGAAGCCAATGTAGATGGTCTGCAGGACAACTCAACTCAACTAAGTAACTGAACTTGTAGATGGAAACTAAAGTTGTGTTTCATAACACCATTGGACATTTAAAATTAAAATTGTTAGTGCTTTTAGTTTTAATTTGTTTGATAACTTTCATCTACATATCAGTTAAAAGCTTCAATGAAACTAAAATCCACTTAAAATTGTATGTAAAAATTTTAACTTGAAATTTGGACAAAGTGCAATCAACCATTGGATTTCTATTTAATTTAGCAATTCAAGAAATTTCAACTCTTATATTATTCAACACTTGAAACTGCAGCTCTTAAATTTTCAATTTTACATCTCGTCCCCTAGTGACACCATTAGAAATTTAAAATGCTGCATTTCTAACAGCTTAAGGTTTTGAATTGGTTGGTTAAGGCATTGTTTGCATGTCTAGAATGTAATCTTGCTGTCTCTTTTTAATTGCTAGGTTCCATTGGGTCTAGCAATCACATGGGCAGCTGCTTTTCTTCTGACTGAAGCAGGAGCCTACAGTTTCAAAGGTTGTGATGCAAATATTCCAGCATCAAATATTATATCTGACCACTGCAGAAAACATGTTTCCAGGATGAAGCACTGTCGAGTGGATACTTCTCATGCATTGAAATCTTCCCCATGGTTTAGGTTTCCATATCCCTTACAATGGGGTACTCCTGTCTTCGAGTGGAAAATGGCCCTTGTTATGTGTGTGGTGTCCATTATTGCATCTGTGGACTCGGTTAGTTCCTTCTTAATAGTGATGTTAAATCTTCAAGTGACATCTACAATATATTGGCATACAAGATTTCTTTTTAAAATTCATATTTTGCATCATCATATTTGCACCACAGGTGGGTTCTAAGATTCACCTGCACCTTATTCATTATGTATGCCATTTTTGTAGACTTTAAGATTCATATAAAAACTAACATTTGTTATAATATACAGTTGATTATAATGTAGAGGGACTTAAGTGTTAATTCAAACATAATTTCGGGATTCAGTTATATTTTACCCTAAATCTGAAACATGGCATTGACTCACTCAATTTTCTAGAATGCTTATGAGTTTCTAATTGACTGAATTCTTTCCAACTTCTCAAAGTTCTCCAATAGCAATGTCTGGATAAGTACACAACATTCTATGTATATGGTCTGATTACTAAAACAACAATCATCTTCACCATTTGATCTGGAAATCATGTTTACTGATTAAATAATACTCTCATACATATTAATTTTTCTGGTACTATTGCATTTGTGACTTGTCAAATAAAAAACAGTATAAGAAGAAATGATTATTCCTTTGTTTTAACCTGTTAATATGATGTCCCTGATAAAGTTAGATGACAGTTCCTGATTTTTCTTTGGGCTTGAGATTAGGTTGGCTCATATCATGCATCATCTTTGTTGGTGGCATCTAGACCTCCAACCCCAGGTGTTCTTAGTCGAGGGATTGGCCTTGAAGGACTTTCTAGTGTCTTGGCTGGTCTATGGGGTACTGGAACTGGCTCCACAACTCTGACTGAGAATGTGCATACTATTGCTGTGACTAAAATGGGAAGCCGCAAAGCAGTGGAATTAGGTGCATGTGTTCTGATTCTTTTATCTCTTATAGGTGAGCACTAATCATATTAATCTGAAGTTCATTGATCAGCGCATAAGAACTTGTAATCTTTTCCATTATTTTTCAGAGGCATACCACACATGTATGTTCTTTATCATGTAGTCATTTTTAAGTTTTGCATGCAAAGTTGAATGCTATGTTTTGCATACTCTCTGGCATTGCTTAATACAATTATTTTTAGGACGAAAAAAGAGAGAAAAGAGAAAAGGATCTTTGTTTCTTCTGCGACTCCTTGAGAGTTTATATTGACATATTAATGTAATTGCATGGACTATTATTTATGCTTCAAGCAAGTAATGGTGATATGTCCTGGGACTTCGATAAATTTACACGGCTTAGTGTAGTGTAGAATTGTGGAATTTGGATGACGAAAACAAATATTGTAGATTTAGGCTGAAGCATAGTTTTTTGTGCATGTGTCATAATACTTAAACTTCTACAAAATATGTGATCTGAAATAAGACAAGCGATGTGATGCAGATGCATTTGCAATTGATGAGAGACATCCTATTGAATTCCTGTCTCCCTTGATATATGCTTCCATTTTTATTTTCCATGTTTATTTTCCCTTTAGTAGTTCCTGGTTTTTCTTATCAGTTCCTGTTTCTAAAACTTGGTATGCCACATCTTGTTTTAAATATAAGTATTTGTGTTAATAGAAAGAGGACATGACAACTTGGTGTTGAGACTTTATGTATAACTGCGCGTTCCATATCTACGCCTTCTTATATTTCTATTATACACAGGTAAAGTTGGAGGGTTTATTGCTTCAATTCCTGAAGTAATGGTTGCTGCTCTTCTTTGCTTCATGTGGGCAATGCTTACAGCACTAGGACTGTCAAATCTACGGTATAGTGAGGCAGGAAGCTCTCGGAATATCATCATAGTAGGGCTATCTTTATTTTTTTCACTTTCTGTGCCGGCATATTTTCAGCAGTATGGCATCTCCCCAAACAGCAACTTGTCTGTTCCAAGTTATTTTCAGCCTTACATTGTTGCCTCTCATGGACCAATCCGCAGTAAATATGGAGGGGTATGTCTCTTGTTGTTCACTTATCCTCACAATGTTGTTTTAGATTTTTATCAATCTCAATATTTGTATTGGTTTGAGTAGCAAAGACCCAAAAATTACTAGTCAACCAAAGATGTGTGTTGACTGACTCAGCTGTATTTGTTGCCTTGTCGAAACTTGCTTTGTCATAATTGCCAGAGAGCTGCTGGAATTATTATTGTTCATAGATGCTTTTACATTTCATTTTAGATGTTATCTTAAATATCTATCTAATCACTTTCTTTTAACTTGCATTCTCATGAAAACCTAGGTGTTTTCCTGTATTGTTTCCGCACAACATTTTTCTTCCCTTTTTTAACTGGAAAATATGTTGGTCTTTGCAGTTGAACTACTTTTTAAATACATTACTATCCTTACACATGGTAATTGCATTTGTTGTTGCTGTTATCCTGGACAACACGGTACCTGGCAGTAGGCAAGAGCGTGGGGTGTATGTATGGTCAGAACCGGAGGCAGCAAGGGGGGAACCTGCTGTTACCAAAGACTACGAGTTACCATTCAGAGTCGGCCGAGTTTTCAGATGGGTGAAATGGGTTGGGTTATGAGAGACCAAAGAAGATAGTTGGTGTGCTGGCCATCATTGCATCTGGAGCTCCTATTGAGGGCGGAAGATTGTGCTCATTACCTTTTGATTCTAGATGTAAGTCCCCTGAGCTCATATGGTAAATAGCAGTGAACAAACTGATTTTTCTCACACGGCTGAGCTTTCTTGGGACTAAAGGGTCTTATAGAGATGAGTTATTTGTGTACATTTGAAGATCCGTAGGGATCTCATTGTGTTGTAATTTTAAATTATGAAGAACAATGTATGTAGTTTTGAGTCATTGAAATTGTCTAGAGGGAGTTTCTGTGCTTGAGAGTGCTGAGAATCCATCCTCATCTTGTATATCTTTTTTTCTCAATCATATTCTTAATCAGCTTCTTTTGCAATTGCAGAATTCTTCTACAATGGCTTATTTTTCTGCTAGCAATTTGTTCCTGTAAATGTTTGTTTTTTGTTGCCTTTGAGTTACATAAACCCTTGAATATTAACTTTGGACGTCAGTTCTTCCACTTGTAAATGTTATTGCTGAGCCTCTAAGCTTCATTTGCTTGGGGTATGCCAGTGGCATACTCCGTTCGCTCCCAAATGGATTTTCTCATCTAAATCTCACACCACCACCTAATGTCTTAAACTAGTTGGAGTCAAGTTTCAGGAATTTAATTTTATAACAAATGGACTCAAAATGATCTTCAATAACATCAGCACCATCCTCATTGTAAGCAATCTTTTTCTATTCTATATAACTTCCTAACTTGAAACAGGCAGAAATGGATTTTTGCTCATTTCAGTAGCACAAAGGAAATGGCTTTAACAAGTTATAGCTTTAGTATATAACTGGGCATTTAGAAGTTAGAAGCAAAAGAAATTAGAACAACACAAGCATATACTAATGGCTTTAACTAGTTATAGCTTTGGCATTATGGCAGTTCCACAGTGGTTTTTTAAGTAGTTTTTAGTTAAAAAACTAAACCCTAATTTCTATGGTGTTCATAATATAATGTTTAAATTAATTTTTAGAGATTAAGGTAGTATTTTATAAAAAATTAATCCATATAATGTTTAGCTTTTAGCAGGAAAATTATAACTAACAGTTGTCAAAACAAATAAATTGACCAAACAGATTCCGTGCCTACAGAACTAATCTGCCACATTGCATACATATATTCTACAACTATTCTACGTAAGTTCCTGAGAAGTAACTAGTCTCCCACCTTTCTTGCTACCTAACCCATCAACTCCCAACATTCATTTTTGAAAAGCCAAGAACCACCAATTTAAGTAGCTTGGCTTGGCTTTCCACATTAATCACAATTTTTTCATTTAGCAACTGCCTTGCTCCTGTTAAGTTTGTCATTCATAAAAATATTATTAAAGATTTTAATTTTATTGGTTGAAAAGTAAAAATAATTTAATTTTAATTAATTATATTAATTTTTTATTTAAATTTAAATTCTATTGAATAAAATAAAAAAATTATATTATATACTATACAATATATATATAAATTGGTAAGACTATAATATATTTTAATATTTTAATATTATTAGTTGAAAAAATAAATTTTATTTTATTTTATTTTATTTACTTATACTAATTTTCTATTTAAATCTAAATTCTATTGGATAGACTAAGAAATTATATTATATACTAAATAAGATATATTATTAAATATGGTAAGAATATATTATTTTTAAAGATTTTGATTTTATTAGTTGAAAAAATAAAGATAATTTAATTTAGATCAGTTATATTATACTATATAAGTTACACATTGAATATGGTAAGAATATGATATGTTTAATTATTATTTTTTAATAAATCTTTAATTTAATTGGTTATAATTATTTTCTACAAGTAATTTATTTTAAAAAAATAAATGTAATTTATTATTATTAATTGAGAAATATATTATATTATTTATTGTTTGATATAAAATACAAAAAAGATTCACAAGAAATATATAAAATATGTTTTATTAGCAAATAACACGTTGAACAAAATTTTTTCCTGCCATAAATTAATTATATGCTTATGGACTTTAACAAAAAGTAAAAAAAAATCAAAATCAAAATTATAAACAATTCTCTAAAACAATGATTAATATATTAATTATTATAATAGTTAATACAACTTTCTCATATTTTAGGAATATAAATAATTTATTATATTACATTATATATGAAAAGGTTAAGTTAATTAAATTTAAATTGTTATACAAAAATTTAGATTGGTTGATAAATAATTTAGTTTTTAATATTTTATTATTATAATTAAACATGTTTTTTCCCTAACAAATTATCTAATTATTCAATTTTTTATTTTATTATTTCATAAAATGTCATTGTTTCTATTTTGTGAAGATTTTTAATTTTTTAGTAATATAAATTGTTCATAATATTATAATTTATAAAAGATAATAAAAAATTATATATAAAATAAATCAGAATTTTGTACAACGAGTATAAATAGCTTTTTCAAACGTACAATGCACATCTGAAATAACTATCTGTAATCTATAATATATATTAAAGAGAGAATATGAGAATATTGAGATTGCCAAAAATACTTTTAAAAAGTTTATAAATTAATAAAAATATCATTAAAAATTTTAATTTTGTTGATTTTAAAATAAAAATAAATTAATTTTAATTGTTTATTTTAATTTCATATTTAAATTTAAATTTTATTGTATAAAATAATAAATTATATTATATAATTATAATATATGTATTAAATATAATAAAAATATAATATTTTAAAGGATTTTAATTTTATTAGTTGAAAAAATAAAAATAATTTAATTTTGATTCGTTATATTAATTTATTATTTAAATCTAAATTTCCATTAGATAAACTATGAAATTATATATATATAATATAAAATTATCATATAACATTTTATCTTAGCAAATACGATATATTGAAAGCAATTTTTTTCTGAAAACCAGCAGCGATAAAATTAATTATACCCTAATGAATTTAAAAGAAAAAAGAAAAAAGAAAAAAATATTAAAAGTATAAATTATGCTATGAAACAATGATTAATATATTAATTATTGTAATTACTATTTACCTATAATATATAATATCTACTATATAAATTCAAATAGTAATAAGCTAAATCAAACTAATCATCACTTAGATAACATTTTTTATTTTATTTTTGTAAATTTTTAATAATATAAATAGATCATAATATTATAGTCCATAAAAAATTTATATATAAAAATTAATTCATATTTACTTCAAATGAGTAAAAATTAATGAGCACTAGTTTATATATATAAACCCTTTGAGTTAATTTATATTTGAATACGTTGAATTTTATAGTCAACAGACATGACATATATTTTTATTTTTATTTTTTAGGTAACCATAAATAAATTTTATTTTTTTACTTAAAAAAAAAAACTCAAATTATGATCCATATCTGAATTGACCCAAAAGGATGGATATATTTGCATTTGTGTTTGGTGGTTATGTCGTGGCTACATTACATTAGTTAGAGCCGTCGTCTTGTTCCTATTATCAAAAAACAATTAATTTAATTTAAAATTTAATTACAATTAAAATTTTTTATCTCTTTTTAGAATGTATTTAGTAAAAATCGAATTCGAGAATTCTTCTTATGTATTCAATCTGCATTATCAACTGAGCCATAATCAATAAATATTAATCTTACATATTAATTTATAATTATTTAGAGACAAAAAATTAATTAGAAAAGTCTGTAAAAATTAGTATTTAAATGTCCAAGGTGTTTAATAATTAATTAATTATGCTTTAGAAGTTTAGAACTAAAAGGAATAATGTTCTGAGCTAAATGACTAGCTATATAAGAAACCGTACTTGGCAGAGACGAGACCACGCAACTCTTTTGCAAGCGGACAGCTACAGCTTCTTCGATTATCCCTGGCAATCTTTTTTTTTTATTCGAGAAAAAAAATTTTGAATTTGGATCTATGACTATATTAATTATCATTAAATGATATTTTAGTACGTAGGATAATTTATAATATTACTTAAAAGACACTATGTTTGATTTTTATTTCCATTTATTTCAGCAAGATTAATATAAAAATTAATTCGGAAATTTGATTCAATAAATATGTAACTCAATTAATTAAAAAAAATCAAAAAAATTATTCTTTACAAAAGAGATGGCTTTTCTCTTGCAATTTGCTAACAATTGGTCAACGCTGACGATGTCCCTTTACCCAAAATTGAACGTGTATGCAATTGGAGGCTCTTTCCAATTTCTGACGACGCGTACAATTGCTTATAATAATAATAATAATAATATAAAAAAATACAAACATGTATACGTGGACATGTTAAACGTGATTATTGTAATTTTTTAGACTTATATTATTACTATTTTTAAAAAAATTGAAGCAGAAGGAAGTGGTTGTTGGGAAGCAAAATTGATCTCTTAAAATTCCTCACCTACTTCTTTCACTGCATGTCGTGTAAAGTAATCCAAAGCACTCATCAATGAAGGTTGAATTATTAGGAACTCTTTGGAATATTTAAGTAAAATTAAAAAATAAATCATTGTTTTTTTACTGTTTAATATGCATATTTTTGAATTTTTGACATCTTTTTGCATATAAAATTAATTTTTTTAAATATATGTATATTTATTTTCTTAAGTTGTTGAAATTGATAAGCTTCTGAAGCTTATGGTAAGGTCAAATATTATCTAGATGTGCAACTTTTGTGGTATCATACAATGGACCAAATTAAATGGATGCTAACACTCTCCCACATATATTAATTAAAATACATATCCTTTTAATTAATAATTTCTGAAATTTATGGTATTAATTTAATATATTTTTTAAAATATTCCGTAACAGCTATCAAAACAAACAAGTAATTTAGTAACATATTAAATATTTTTTACATTTAAATGTTATTAAAATAAATCATTTTGCCACGTGTGTTTGAAACTGCATGAGTTCCAAATCAATTAGAGGAAAAAGAGGGTAGGTAATATATGAAAAATTAAAAATTAAAAGAGGACGAAAAAATTTTCAAATCTTTACCGACTTATTACTTTTTTCCCCTTTCATATCTGGAAAATTTGTCAATAAGATTGAATATTTTTATATATACTAGTTTTGTTGAATTTATATTGGGCATTGTTTGTACTTATTGATTTTTATATATTATAAATAAATATAATTTAATGTATAGATATATTTTTTTATTTTTTACTATAAATTATAATATTAGGAACAATTTATCTACATTGTATATAAATGTGGAAACAGAGGGAGAATAAGAATTTTTTATAACGTCTTTATTTAAATTTTGAATATCATAAAATAACCTTAGTCATAGCAAATTTAAATTTTATATTTTTTATTAATAAATGTTTAGATAAATGATTCAAAACTCTTAACTAGAGTCGAGAGTTTGATCCTCATTGATGAAGCAAATACTCACCGGAAGCACTTGATCTCTTTTTGAGCCAGTGTGAGCATGATTTATTTTTAGTACAGTGAGCTCGAGAAACCTATTGTTAAGAAAAAAATGAAAAATTATATTTTATTATTTGAGTGGATATCTAAAAATTAGTTTTTAAATAAATACATAGAGATAATAAAAAAGAAAAAAAAGTATAATCTTCTTTTTCTATATGTAATATCCTCAACTTTGTAGTTCCTGCTATTCTAACTTTTTCGATGAATTCGATTATCCGAACGAAAGGAAAACTTAGAATAATGGGAAACACTATATATTGAGGATGTGAATATTAATTAAATAGTAATTAATGT
>CANUEP010069934.1:0-19869 GCA_947857235.1 Jatropha podagrica | reverse complement strand
ATAGCATAATATTATCCCAATCTATACCACATGGGCTATACTAGGTATGCTATAGTCATGCTATGATAGTATATTATTTATGGCTATTATCCACTAATATATGTGATATCAATGATACCCATATGTAGTACATATAATCATTGGTAGTGATGACACTAATATGGAATATGGTATATATCAATAATATCCCCATGGGTATGGTACATTGGATATGGTTATCATAGGGATATAATAAGTATTTATCATAAGTTATATGTATCTATTTGATAGATATGGCTATCATGGGTATAACTAATGACATATACCCATCATTTATCATATTAGGTAAGTTGATCACCTTCTACATCATTTATCTATTTGATAGATATGGCTATCATGGGTATATATCAATCATGTGTTGTTTTCTATTCCAGAATGCATTAGGGTGATCTGCACATAGCTTTCTTTCCATATGACTTTTTTAAATTTTCTATTTTATTTCTTACACATTCTTTTTCTAATTGACTTTTAATTCTTCTTAAATGCATACTATTTTTTAAATCTTTTAGGTCTTCCATTTTATATTTTATTAGTGAATTTATTTCCATTGTCCTAATTGAATGAGCTTTTATCAGATTTAAATTCTTTCTTTTGGGTTTCTCTGTAAATTCTAATTAATTGTTTTATTTTCTATTTTAATTTTAATACAATTATCTTTTACTGAATAGGGTGTTATAAGACTTGTAAAAGGTGTTCCTAAAATTACCATATAATTTATTTGTGAAGATAATAAAAATACTGTCTTTATCTCTAAGTCTTGATTTATGATCAATGCCTCTACTTTTCCCAAAATACTCAAACTTGTTTTGTTTGCTGTTTTTAATTTTTCTTTAGTTTCTAGCCAAAATCTTTTAGGTATTAAATTTGATTTTATACAATTTAAATCTGCTTCTGTGTCAAATAATGCTATTGTATCTATTATAAAATCGTCTGATAATTTGACTGTTAATTTTATTAAGTATTTCCTAGAGGTTATTTCTTGTAATAATAATATTCATCTTAATATAATGATCTTCTGTTCTAGTTCCATCTTTAATACATGTTTGAGGTTCTTGAACTTTTTAAGTTGTACATGGCTCCAATTGCATCCTTTAAAGATAAATATCTTTTCTAGAAATATAGCATATTTTAATATGAACATTTTTCTCTCAACAGGATGGTATGAAATGATATCCAATAATTTCTTTTGGATATCTCATAAACTTACATCTATCTGATTTAGCTTATAGCTTATCAGATCCCAAACACTTCACATAAGTGTGTTGACCCACATCTTATATGAAATCTTATCAACAGATTTGGGTGGAACTCTATTTAGAAGGTACATCGCATTATTAAGGCTCATACTAAAAAGGATGAAGACAACTCTGTAAGACTAGTCATGGATCATACTATATGGATCATGCTATATCTAATAATGTATGATACATATTTTATAATGGATAATCTCAAAAAGCTTAACTTAAGTAGTTTTCACCTCGATCTAATCAAAGTGTTTTAATACTTTAGCTAGTTTCTCACCTTTATTTCTGAATTCTTTGAATCTTTCAAAATTTAGATTTATACTTCATTATAGATATATACACAACCATATCTAGTATAGGCATTAGCAAATATAATGAAACATTCATACCTACTTATGGCCTAGATAATAATTGGTCCACATACATCTAAATGTATTAGGTCCAATAATCTTTTGACCTTTCACCTTTTCACATAAAGGGTGTTTTAGCCATTTGATCCATTAAATAGGATTCACTAGTTTCATATGATTCATAATAAAAAAGATTCGAAGTAACCTTCTTTACACAACTTAGTGATTCTTGTTTTATTAATGTGACCAAGTCTACAAATAATTATTATCTATTTTAGATTTCTTACTGTTTATGTTGATGAGGAATTTATCAATAGAAATATTATTGAAATCATCTTTATTAATTTCAGTTTCATAAAATTATTATTATTAATAATTAACAAGCGTTGTTCTCAAAAATAAATTTGAATCCAATATTCAAAATCTAATATGAAACTGAAAATAATATTTCTACTAAGTACTAAAATAAAATAACAACTATTTAATTCTAATACTAAGCCCAAATATGTATCTACAGCTAATGTAGCCACCTTTGCTCCATGGGCTACACGTAAGTCCATCTTTTCTCAATTTTCTATTTTTCTTTGGTTCCTGCAGGTTATTAATATCCAATACCCAAGAACTAAAAATAGAAGGATTAATTTCAACCATAAACATACCTGAATCGGAAGCTTCTGCAAGCTTCTTTGCTTTCACAGTCCAAGATAATTCCTACAGTTCCTCCTCCAATGGCCATCTTTGCCACGATGGTGGCAGGTTCTCTTTTTTTCTAATTACACCTCCATTAGGCTTAAATGTCTTCTTCTTATTTTGCTTTTTCTTGGGCTTTTTCTTAGCCTTAGAAGACTGAACTAGAAGTATATGAGCAGTATCCTTCTTAAGGGCTTCTTCAGCAGTGGTAAGCATACCAAGCAACTCAAGTAAGAAAGCATCCAGCTTATGCATATTAAAATTCAAAATAAAATGTGAATAGCTGGGTGGCAAGGACTATAAGACTAAGTCGATACTTAGTTCATAGTCCATAGCAATGCCCAATTTTTCAATACAGATAATCATTTTCAGAATGTGGACACGAATTAAAGAGCCTTTTGCCATCTTACAGTGGAACAATTCCTTGGCGGTCTCATACCTCTCAGACCTACCTTGAGAGTCAAATAGCTCCTGAGATACAAGATGATGGTGCGAGAATCCATATTCTCATGCTGCTTTTGAAGTTAAGAACTCATGCTGGCTAACATCACACGTGTCGACTGCCCATCGTCATCAGTATGACGATTGAAGTTATTCCTTTCTTTTTTAGTAGCATCATTAGTGGGAATATTAGGTTTGTTCTTTTCAATGACATATAACCTCTTTTCTTGCTTGAGAACAATTCTCAGATTGCGATACCAGTTGATAAAATTTGGTCCAATCAGTTTATTAGCATCAAATATACTATGCAGGCATAGTTATTACTCATATTGATAATTGATCTACAAATATAGAGATATTAAGTATTAATTTCATGCAATACTAAATTAAATTGGGTCTTTAATTTTAATTCAGGTCTCCCACTATTTTATTCAAATTAATAAAGCATTTAGATCTCCTAGTAGCCTAAGATCCCAATTAGCCTATATAACCTTGAATTTTCCCAATAAGTTATATTGAATTAATTTAGATAGATAATATAACTTATCAATCAAATCTTTATGAGACTCTTAAATCAGTTAAGTGACAACTCTTTGTCTAAACATATCAAATATGTTTCACTTAACCTTTGCCCTAATATTATATGATCATGAGTTTTCTCATCCAAATCATATAAATTAGTTAAGTAAAACCATTATTCAGATTATTTGATAGCATTAAACATGTTCGATTAAAAATGACAGGCTTATTCTCACAAGCTGTCCCTCAAGCTAGGGGTGTATCACTTTATAGTACCTTATCTTAATTTTGTCACTTAAAACTGACTGAACTTATATTTTTATAAAGCTAAAAGGACTTCTATCTATTTCCGTTCAAAAATACACTGAAAAAATGACATAGCATGCTGAAGTGTAAAAAAAAATGATAAATTAATGTCAAATCAGCATGAATCCCATCTTCACCTACCTCTCCACCTCTCTTTTCTCTCCCTAATTGTCTCCCTACTTCTCTATCCATCAGGAATCACCAATATCTACCTTATCTCTAAGCATTAATCAAAGAAGAAAATATTTATGAAATAAATTTTTGAAAATAAATTTCCACTTTTACATAAATTTTTTTAGGCTCTCTCATCATTTTTCAGGCAACCAAACAAAGAACACCAAGAGACAAGAAAGAATATTGTTTGTATACTATGATTAAAAAAAGCAAAAAAATCCAAAAAAATTGAAAGAAGCAACACGAAACAAATGAAAAGATAATAAAAAAAAGATTAATAAATTTGAAAAAAAAAAGCGAGAAAAAAAACCTACAAAAAGTAATACCAAGAAAGATAGAATAAGTTTTTTTAGGCTCTCCCATCATTTTCTAGGCAACTAAACAAAAAACACCAAGAGACAAGAAATAATATTGTTTGTATGCTATGATTAAAAAAAGCAAAAAAAATCCAAAAAAAAATTGAAAGAAGCAACACGAAACAAATGAAAAGATAAAAAGTTAATAAATTTAAAAAAAAATAAAAAAAACCTGCAAAAAGTAATACCAAGAAAGATAGAGTTTTTCTCATCTTTGATGCTTCAACAAATCTATCTCTTTATCTTTCTCTATCTTTATTTAATAAATATTTAATTTTTGAATGTCACCTTGTTTAAAATTGAAAAAAAATATATATATCTTTCACAAATTGTCTTTGTTAAAGGTTACAGTTGATGGATTTGACGACAGATTCAGTAATTATGCTTCATCACTTGCCATGGGATCTAACAAAACCCTTGAAATCAAAATCCAAAAACTTGTTTAGTTTATTACATTTCACCATGAATTTGACATTGTGGCTAGGGATTTTGGACTTTTTAGTTGGAGTGACAGTGGTAGAAAGCAGAGAAATAATAGAGAGAGAGAGAGAGAGAGAGAGAGCAAGAGAAAGACGGTGGAGAGATAGGTGAAAATAGAAATGAATGGACCCATGTTGATTTGGCACTAATTTATTATTTTCTTTACACTCTAGCGTGCCAATGTCATTTTTCCAATGTATTTTTGAACAAAAATAGATAAAAGTCCCTTTAGCATTATAAAAATATAAGTTCAGTCAATTCTAAATGACAAAATTAAGTTGACGTACTATAAAGTGATACACACCTAACTTGAGGGACACCGAGTGAAAATAAGCCAAAATGACCTTAGATTTTTTCAACAAGCCAAATATAATAAAGCTCTAGTTTTTATGCTATAACAATGGGTGGCAATCAATCATAATTTTAATATGTACTTAAAATTTTGATAGGGGATTTATTTTAAATTTCGATTGTAGGTTTCATGCTTTGGCATGATGGTCATATCGTATATCATACATGCATAACATACACTTTTAGCATGTCATTCTAATTAGATGATTATGTATATTTTAAAATTAATTTTCTTGAGCTATTAAGGAAATTAAATGGTAAAAAATTTTAAGTAGCAGTTTTTTAGATTTTTATAAAGCTCAGTAGTAGCTCCCTCACTTAGATTCTTCAATGCTCCATGTTATGTATTAGAAACTAATTTCTAGAACTTAATTGAAAACAAACAAAATAATTTTGGACCCAGTTGAAAAGCATTAGAAACATGCAATGACTAAAATATAATTACGCTGTCATCTTCTTCAAATAGCGATCCAGAACCTTTCCTGATTGAGAAATAACACCGCACCACCACCACCATACCCAGTCACCGATGGTGCACACTCAGCCAGGGGATGGTCCACCGGTGGTCGTGCCACCATGTATCATCCCTTTCCAGCCATGAGCGGTGTTGTTCTCGCAGGGAAAACGGGTTTTAACAATTTTTTTAACATAAACTGAAAAGCGCGGAACCCGCTCCAGCTCCACCATGCCATCATCGGAGCACTCGCAGGGTGGCGGCGCGCATCCAGACGAGCGGAACGTAGTGCTACCCCCGGCGGCTCACAGCAATCGGCGATCGGTGAGCAACCTGTGTTCTTCGTCAAAACGTTCCAAAATATATATTTTTTTAATTTCATTAAATCAAATTTAATTGAAAATTAGATCTGAAAAATTTTAACAGAACTCAGATTTGATTTTGTTGGAATACTACTTTTCAGCATATGAATTAATTCTAACAATCAATATATTATTTTACACTTTAAAAGTTTAAACAATGACTTAGATACAATTATTAAATTTCAATATCAAATATGCGCAATGTAATAATATAATTATAATAAATAATTATATTAACAGGAGTCTATTCAAACAAATAAAAAGAATATCTCTTTTGTAAATTCTTCGAAACTTTAATTTACGTGGCTAGATTGTTGCAAACCACAAATCGTCTAAACGTCTAGCCTATAATAGTATCTACACAAATGGACAATCAAAAGACTCAAACTATTTTAAAAGTTTGAGAGTTTAAAGAATATAATAGTGTAAATAATCGTAGGCTCTCTATTTTATTTTGTGGCTATAAATAACAACTCGTAAAGTTTATACTGTTTCAACATTATATAGAAAAACTTTATGTCATAAATAAATAAATTATAATTATTTATTTTAAATTTTTTAAGTAAATAAATTATAACTGCCTATTTATTTATTTAAATAATTTAAATAAATAAATTATAATATATATGTTAATAGAATTTTTAATTTAATCAATTTTATTTATTTATTTAAATAAATAAATCATAATTAAAATATTATATTTATTTTATCTAAAATTTATCTTAATAAATTTTAAACATAAATCAATTAAGTCAATATTTAATAATTTAGGTAAAATTATAATAAAATATAAACTACAATTTTAATTTTAACATCACAAAATTTATTTGTAATCAAGTCATACTTGATTCGATTTTTCATTTTCATTTTTTTATATCCATTCTTATATGTGTGACTTTTTAGGTTTTAAATATGTCAACAACAAATATAAATTAATTAATATTTAAAGTCAAGTACATTGTTTAGCAATATGTCAAAATAATCCAAATATTTAGAAAGTTAAAGTGATTTAAATTAATCTTTCAGTGTATGATTTATCAATTTAACTAATATCCTTTCACCATTAATGTTCTGATTTAGTAATTAGATATGGAGGGTGTTTATTTTACTAAGTCATGTTAATTCTTTTAATCTCAGTCATTGATCAGTTAAATGAAATTTCAAATCTCATTTGCTAATTTCATCCTACCTTGCACAAGAATTTCTTAATTAATACAAGTAGAGAACAATTAGAACATTTTCCTAATTTACCTAGTGTGATGACTTCTCTCTTAATTACACAAATATCATATAGTTCTTACTATGTCCAATTAATCATCGTTTATTATTCATGTAATGAATAATGTGAACGAAGAATCAAAACATAATCATCCCTATATAAGATAGCTTAGTAATCTCAAGTCAAATGATCACTTACATAACCATCACTTGAGTATTCCATAGACATAGGTAACTCTCCATATGAAATTCTCATGCAAGACTTGTTTAAATAACAAACATCTACATATTAGTTCTAGATATCACATATATCTCAGCTTATGAAAATATCTGTTTAGCTAAGGAAAAAATATAATATATAGTCTCAACAGATCTAATCATTATACAATAACAAAGAGAGCATCGATCAGAAAAATTTAGAGACATTGCTTTAATGTAAGTATAAAACTCATAATTATAACCATATTATAATTTGTTTTGCAAAGTAGTATTATTTCATGGACCTTATCTTTTACCAAGATTCAATCAATACAATATAAAAAATAAATAAATACCTCTTATTAATAATATAATATTTATTGCATAGAATATTATATCCAAAATATAACCAATCAAATTGGCTATGAGCATATAACTAACACTTTTAGCTGAAGGATTTAAAGTTTTTTTTGACAATATTGATTAAAATTCACTTTTTCACCAAAACTAAAAGATAAATGTTCCATAGAAATCAATTTAGCTAATTTTTCCTTTTGTTGTTTTCAGAATATTGAAATAAAGAAATATTAAAATATGCATACATGGAAATTCGTGTTTGAAACCGATCAACTCCTATTTTTGTCGGATGTTTTGGCTTCAAATGCTCCCAAAATGATTTATAATCGTCTGCTTGTTTGTATTTATAAGATGTACCACAATAATTGCAAATTATATTGAATATTTTGTTGTCTTTAGATTTCTTTATGAAATGAATAGCAAATATGTTGGAACTTTGTCTTGCTCTTCCTCTCGTTGTAGACTCTCTTCAGCAAATTCGGATTCTTGAGTTTGAATTTTTAAATTTTTATTTAAATATCTCTAAAGATTATATTGGTCGGAGTTAAATTATAGATATTGTTTATAAGAATAGATGAATATTATGTTTCTCCAACATTTGCATTGCTGTTAGTGAAACTTGAATTTCCTCTACTTGGCATTATAAGAAAATAATACATAACTTGAAAAGTTGAATAGAAAAAATTAGAGAGAATAATTAGAGAATGGAATTTAAAGAAATTAATTGACAATAATTTGAACAAATAATTAGAGATTGGACTTTGAAGAAATTATTTTGTATATTGTGGACAACAATTTATAAATGAAAATTAAAGAAATTGTAGAGTAGAATAGAGAATAATATAGAGTAGAGATAGTAGAAATAATTTTGTATGAGAGGATTATATAAGGGAAGGGGTATTTATAATAAATCTAAAAATTAATTTTCTACAAATATCCTTAAAACTAATCGTTAAAGAATGTAGCCAATTATAGTTATTAGGAGGGGGTTATGTAGCCATTTATAGTTATTAGGAGGAGGTAATTTGATGATTTTTCGAAACTGTTTAAAAAAAAAGTTGGAACAGATTAGAGCAGCCGGCTCTAGCTATTTAAAATAAAATTCAAAATTTGGCCGGAAAAACTGTCAATTTTAACCGGCTAAAAAACCGTCGGTTTCGGACGATTTTAACCGATTATTAAAACTGCTGGTTCATCGTTTAAAAAATGATGGAATCAGAACCCGAACTGTAGACCATCAATATTAATTTTGATTCGAATTGATTTTGATTCCTACGGATTCTGATCCCGATTCTCATTTGGAACTTATGGTTTCAATTTTGAAAACTGTAATATGGGCAGCTCTACGGAGTAATACAGTTGGTTTCAGAAAAAGGAAAAAAGAAAAAGAAAGGAAAAAGAAAAAGAAAGAAAGACTGAGTTTAAGACCTAAGCTTTTTTGCAGCAGCGCGGAATTCCTCTTGCTGTCGCTCGACGTGGTTGTACCATGAATTCACTGTGTAGAGCAATTGCAAAATCGAGGAGGACTGGCAGTTACCCTCTACGATTCCTGCTGCAATCATCTTTCTCATTTTCTTCTTCTTCTACTACTACTACTATTATTAGAGCCACTCCATCCGAGATATCCATACAGAAATCACCTTCATCGCCGTCATCCTCCGATTGGCCAAAACCCAGAGAGATCCCATTTCAGGCCAAAGTTGCCAATGCCGTTAGTTTGATTGGATATGTAACTGAGCCCGTTGAATTCCTTACTTCTCCTGATGGTAACCTTTGGGCTACCACTGTGATCTCCCAGCAGAGCTCTCCTTCTCGTGCTCCTTTCTGGTAATTTCTTTTATTTTCACTTTTATAGTAGACAATTTGTTGGTGACTCCATTATTTGCGGTACACCCTGGTTACTAGTTAGAGTTCATGCGTATATCTTAGGTGCTTGTAGGGCTGTTCTTCTGTTCAGAGAGCGGAAGTTCTTCCTGTTTAATCCCTCTTTGAGAGACTAAGGAATAAGAGACATTTCAAAAGATTGGAAATGTCTTTGTCTAACTTTGATATCCAAGTCCTTTGTTGGTTTTGCATATTTGGTCGACAGTCGATATAACCATAGCTTAAAGTAAAAAGGAAATGGTCATAACTTTATTTGAATTCTTAAATTGAATTGATGGCAGGACTTTGTAATATGACTCTTTGGTAAGTGAAGTTGGATATTCTCATTGACATTCAAAAGCAGTTTGAATTTCTTTCTATTGGTCTTAATGAGCCTACTTGTCTTAGCCTTTTTTTTTTTTGTTTCAAAATATAACCCCTAGAATAGATTGTTTCATTGGTTTAAAAACTGTTTGATTATTGAATTTCTGGTCGTGTTTCAAAATTTGTCCTTTACCATTACAAGTGAAACTTTATAGTTTGCAATTTTATGCTATTTAAGTGTAAATTAGCTTGGACTTTTGTACCTATTTTTTTTTTTTTGTTTGTTTTAGTTTTTTAGGACATTGTTATTTATTATCAACTGGTGGTATAATGGGAGTTTTGATTGGATTCTCATGGTTGATTTTGTTTTTTGGTCCTGTAATTATTCACTTCATTTTATTGGGTGCTGCAGTTTGTTAACTTTACATTTCTTAATATACCAGGATTCCAATAATATTTGAAGGTGATTTGGCTCATGTGGCTGCTTCCCACATTAAAAAAAATGATCATATCTACATAGCTGGACAACTAAGTACAAATCCTCCTATTGATGTAATTCAGGGTCAAACTCCATTCCTGGTAAGGCTATCAGTTATAGGCATGATGATATATTTTACGTGGTATATCGACATGTGTAGTTGCATATATAGACACAAAATAAACTTTATCAGAGTTGATAAATGCTCTGGTACAAAAGTGAATCATTACGGTTCCAAATTTGGATCTAGTTATGGGTATATTTGATTGGCTTTAAAGATAGAATTTGGGCTTGTTGAAGAGAACCTATAATTTGTCAAGGCTCGTTGAGAGCGAATCCTATGATCTCTTAGAGCTCATTAAAAGAGAACTCCACAATCTCTGAGTTTTAAGAACTCAAAATGTTTGTTTGCATTTTCTTACATCTCTGATTACTCCAAGTCTTTTAAACAATTAGATGCAAAGTTAAAGACTGTTGACTACCCACTATAATAACTACTCACTAATAACTACTCATTACAAAGAACTTGCTTAATTACAGGCCACTAATGAAGAGACGGATTCCCATGTTGTTAGCTACACATGATAAGAAAACAAAATCAAATTCTGAATAGAACTATGTCTATAGTGAAGAGAGGAAGATAAAATTGAGTTTCCCTTATTTTCTTTCTTTAATCCATAGGATGTATCAAACCTCTATTTATATACATATCTATGCCTATTTCTAACTGCATCAAATCTTCCTAATTAAATGCTTAGATATACAGGAAATACACAATTAAAAAATAACAGCGTACACAAGTCAAACAAATATTACAGGATACAATCCAATGCTCTCCTCAAGTTGGCCCATAGATGTTGGACATGTCCAACTTGCAAACTAAGTTATGGAAGTGTTTGCTATTAAGCCCCGTAGTAAACACAACAACAAGTTGATTATTCGAGTCACATGTGTGATTTCAAGAGACTTTGGATAATTTGCTCCTTTATGATGTGTTGATCAATCTTTATATGCTTTGTTCGATCATGTTAAATTGGATTTGGTGCATTACTAACAATTGCCTTGTTATCACAGAACAAGGATAACCTTCCCTTCTTAACACATAGCAACAAACACCTTGAACAATGGCTCTATATTTTGCTTTTGCGCTCGAACAAGTCACCACATTCTATTTTTTACTCCTTCAAGTAGCTAGATTGCCACCAATAAAAGTGGAATAACTAGATGTTGATGTATTATCATTGAGAGATCCATCCTAATCAACATATATAAAGGCTTCTTGAGGTGATCATGCTTAGAGAAGAATAATCCTTTTCCAAGCACAGAGTTTAGACATTTTAAGATGCGAAAAACAGCTTCTAGAACTACGAGGATCATGCATAATTGACTAACTAGACTCGCATTATAGGCAACATCTGGTCTAGTATGTGAAGATAAATCAATCTTCTTACCAATATGTGATATCAATCCAAGTCAATTGAGTCACTTACACTTGCTTGCAATTTGTGATTAGCTTCGATAGGAGAATCTGTGGTTTACAATCCAACATAGCAATCTCTTACTAGAAATCAAAGAATATACTTCTTTTGAGAGATGAAAATCTCTTTATCAGATCTAGCAACTTCTATTCCAAGAAAGTATATAGGCCCTTGAGCCCTTGATCTCAAACTCATGAACCGATAATTTCTTTAGTTGAGCAATTTCCTCTTTATCATATCCAGTTACAACTATATTATCAACATAAATGACTAGTAGCGTGATCTTACCACCATAGTGTTTAATAAACAAGGTATAATCAACATTTCTTTGCAAGTTTCTAAAAGAAATCATGACCTTGTTGAATCTATCAAACCAGGCTCTAGGTGACTGCTACAATCCATACAATAACTTCTTTAATTTGTAAACTTTTCCTTTAATGTTCTCATCATCAAAACCTTCAGGAATTTTCATATACACTTCTTCTTCTTCTAAGTCTCTATGTCAAAGGGCATTTCTGACATTAAGTTATGCTTCGATCATGGTTGGCTGCACAAGATAACAAAATTTAGATAGCTTTCATCTTTGCAACTGGAGCAAAGTCTTTCGCAACCAATTTGGCTTTGTACCTTTCAATGAAGCTATCTGTCTTGTCTTTACAGTAAACACTTATATGCATCTTATTAGTTTCTTTCCTAGATGGAGTAAGAAGCTCCCAAGTTTTGCTTTTTATCATGGTTTTCATCTCCTCCATCATTGCTTCTTTCTATGTGCTTAGGCTTCCTACAATAGTCACAAGATCTTGAATAATCAAAATAATTAGAGGGGCTGCCATTGGGATAGACAATTTTTGTTTTCGATTCATCACCTATGATTTATATTAACAGCCAAACACCAGAAATTGACACTAATAGATCAGAAGCAAATCAAGAGACCAATAAAATAGAAAACTAGCTCAAATTACAAAAAATACTTTCTAAATAATTTAGGTGGTGGCTATTCCTCTTTAGGTATGAATAAAGGAGAAAAAAAGGTAAAGAGAAACATTTGCAAGAGGCTGCTGGAGTTAGATGAGTCGTCTGGTGTGCTCGTCAGTGAAAGGGGATGTCGGAAAATCATTGATAAACCGATGCACTCGTCAGAGGCTAGGTGGTGACGATGCATGGAGGCCACTGGAGAGGTTTTTTGTGACAATCTTGTTGGTGGTCACTAGTTGTCGATATAGTTGTTAAAGGTGCAAGGCGCAGTAAGGTGTAAAAGGGTCCTGGAGCCTGGGCGCAATGTGGAAGCGAAGGCGAGCACCTACCGAGGCGAGGCACAAAAATAAAGGAAAATTAGAAAAATATAAAACAATTCTAAAATTGAACGGAAAATTGATATTAATAATATAAATATATAAATTCTTAAATTGCACTATTTAATACTTGGAATATATAAATATAATTGAAACTAATGCATAATAAGTTGCTAAGAATTGTAATCATAGCTTTAAATAAATCATAATTTCTGTAGCCGTAAACTAAAAGTAATAACCATTAGCCTCAATTTCAGCAAACACAAATCAAGAAAAGATTTGGCAGCATAACAACTTATATTTGAAGCTTACTGGACTCGAAAGAGAAGGGAGTAGAAGCTGATTGTTGAATCAAATTGAGAGAGAGGGAAATTAAGAAAAAAAAAAATCAAAAGAATAGTTGAGGGACATATCTTTCCGTTATGTTAATCAATTGCTGATTGGAGGAGAAGACTTCTTTGTGAAGGCTTTAATTGATTTAAATCATCTAATCGGGGGCTTTCTTTGATCATTGATGAATTGGTGTAGAGGAGTTTAAGGTAGACTGGAGCTGCATTTTTTCATTTTGCAAATCTACCAATATCTTCTATTTCTTTTACGTTTTTTTCTTTTATTTAATAGAAGTCTATACCACATATATAAAGTAGAAAAACCTAAAATCTGTTGAAAAACGAAAGGCTCGCTTTTTTTGTGCCTAGGTGACGGCTTTTTTCCAGAGGTGTGCTTTTCACAACTATGGTTGGTGACCGCGAAGCATTTCTGGTTGGTGGTGTCGATAATGCACCTCTAAAAAGCCACAAAACTTGAACTTGGACTGACCTGACTCTATTTCTCAATAACACATGATGAAGAAGCTTTGTTTCTTGATAACAAGGGATGTAGACAAATTATTTTTTAGGCTTGATTTGGCTTTGATACCATGTTGAATTTTTGAACCATTGGACTCACGACCTTGATATAAGTTTGAGAGTGTTGAGTTCTTTAGTCGATTGTAACTTTATCTCCAGTATTGGCCCTGTAGGTGAGTGAGCTTCTTGTTAAAATGCACTAATCCAACTTTTATGGCCTTCAATTTTTCTATCTCTTTCCAGTGTGGGACTTTTTGTCTTGTATCTTCTCCAACACTCCCCGTCAAGTGCAACTAGGCTGAGCTTTCTTTTTGAGGTCCAATTGTCACTTGGTCTTTGTAGAGATTTGTAGAATATTATCTTTCTTAGTTTAGGTTTGTTTCCTATTTAGATTATTACCATGTTAGAATCATTATGTGTATATATAGAATATAATTGTATAGAGATAGTGTGAATGACAACAATAAACTACTTTCCTTCAAAAATCTTCATGTTATTAGAGCCTAGCCGTGTTTTTCCAGCCTAGGGTTTTTCGGCAACAAGGCTGAGTTGCAAGCGTCGCCGCCGAGGGAGGTAGTTGAACGTCACCTCCCACCTCAGAAGGAGGAACAGTCGCCGATTGGCCGTCCCCGCTCGACCCCGTCGCCGTCCGGTCATGCGTGTGTGTACACGCGCCGTCAGAAGGTTCTAGCCTTTCCTCATGCGCCGGCGCTTACAGCAGTTATCCGGTGACCTCTGCCGACGAATCTTGTTCCGGTGGCTTCATTTTGGTGCTGCGATTTTGACCCACTAGACACTAAGTAAAGTTTTTGATTTTTTGTGGTAGTTTCTTTGTATATCACATTACTGCCGTGTCTAAATTTTTCTAGTTCTGCAATTCCCTTTGAATCGGCTATTAAATTGTTTAGATTGACAGTAATGGGTGACGGAAAAAAGGTAGACATGATTTTTCACTCGGAGAATCCTTCACGTCAGATTAGCCTAGTCAAATTAGATGGCACGAATTACTTGGCGTGGTCTTGTTCTTGTTTGCTATTTATTGAGGCTATAGGTTTGCAGGGATATCTTGATGGTGGAACGCCAAAACTAGTTTTTATAGATCCAGGTTATAATAAGTGGAAATCAGAAAACTCCCTTATTATGTCTTGGCTAATAAATTCTATGCAGCCTTCCATTTTACGGGGATCAATTTGATGAACACTATCAGAATCTTCATAGACTTATTTGCAAGCTGGGATGTTGCTTGAGATACTTTCGCAAGCTGGAAACTATGCTCAGAGGTTGTCAATTCTATTTGCCCCCGTAGCCAAGATGAATACTATCAGAATCTTATTGTCTTGTGCAGCCAACCTTGACTGGAAGCTACATCAATTTGATGTTAAAAACGCCTTTCTACATGGAGATTTGAGAGAAGAGGTGTATATGGAGATCCCTCCAAGATTTGTTGATGACAAGACTATAGGAAAAGTGTGCAAGTTGAAGAAGTCATTATATGGGCTGAAACAGTCACCAAGAGCATGGTTTGAAAGGTTTAGTAGAGCCATGCTTTCTTTTGGGTACATTCCGAGTGATACTGATCATACCTTGTTCATTAAATATGATGTAGGTGAGATCACGTTACTTATTGTTTATGTTGATGATATAGTAGTGACAGGGAATAATAAAGAAGAAATGACTCATTTAAGAAATTTGTTAGCCAAGGAGTTTGAAATTAAGGATTTGGGAAAGTTGAGATACTTTCTTGGAATTGAAGTTGCTAGATCTGAAAATTCATTTGAGAAATTTGTTAGCCAAGGAGTTTGAGATTAAGGATTTGGGAAAGTTGAGATACTTTCTTGGAATTGAAGTTGCTAGATCTGAAAAAGGAATTTTCATCTCTCAAAGAAAGTATATTCTTGATCTCCTTAAAGAAACTGGTATGTTGGGATGTAAGCTTGCAGAATCACCCATTGAAGCTAATCACAAGCTTCAAGCTGGAGTGGAAAGTCCAGTCGATGTAGGCAGATACCAAAGATTAGTTGGAAGACTAATTTATCTTTCCCATACTAGACCAGATATTGCTTATGCTGTTAGTCTAGTGAGTCAGTATATGCATGATCTTCGAGAATCTTACTTAGAAGCCGTGCATCGAATTTCGAGATATTTGAAATAAGCTCCAGATAGAGGGTTGTTATTTTTCAAACATGGTCATTTGAAAATAGAAGGCTATACGGATGCAGATTGGGTTGGTTCTCTTGATGATAGGAGATCGACTTCAAGTTATTGTGTTTTTATTGGTGGAAACTTGGTCACTTGGAGAAACAAGAAACAGACTGTGGTTGCTAGGTCCAGTGCAGAAGCTGAGTATAGAGCCATGACACAAGGAATTTGTGAACTTTTATGGTTGCGTAGAGTGATGAAAGAATTAAAGTAGTTTGAAACAGTAGATACATCTTTGTTTTGTGATAGTAAAGCAACCATCAGTATAGCGAATAATCCTGTCCAGCATGATCGAACTAAGCACATAGAGATTGATCGTCATTTTATAAAGGAAAAGATAGTTGAAGGTTCCATTAAAGTTTTCTATGTGGCTTCAAAAGAACAACTAGCTGATGTTTTTACGGAGGGCTTGAGTAGCAAGTTGTTTCATCCTTTGGTTTGCAAGTTGGGCATGTATAATATATTTGCACCAACTTGAGGGGGAGTGTAGAAATTTGTAAAATATTATCTTTCCTAGTTTATGTTTGTTTCCTATTTAGATTATTACCATGTTAGAATCATTCTTTGTGTATATATAAAATAGAATTGTATAGAGATAGTGTGAATGACAACAATAAACTACTTTCCTTCAAAAATCTTCACATATGCAAAATATTAAGTTAATAATTGGGCAAAACGGAGAAATAATTGCTTCTCATGTTTTGTCTGCTGTTGTTAGGCATTTATTGAATTACTTGTAGAGGGATGGAAAATAATGCAATAGCAGGCTTAAATCTTGTCATGTAAGAGCTGAAACATTGTGAGATGGCTTTGATTTAAGATCATGGCCCTGGCTCACACCATTGTTTTTATACAAGGTTTGGGTGACCATAAACTAATTTGTTATAGGGATGTGATTAAAACTGAATATCCATTTTGAGTTGAGCTGGTATATTGTGTAATTGCCATTTAAATTGTGGTTACTTAAATTATCATTTGAATGTATAGCTAATGATTTCTATAAGGTTAACAATTAGATTTTAAATATCATATTAAATATAAGAGATACTTAAATATTAGTAAGTTTATTAAAATAAGCACTGTATATAACTTTGTAAAAAATATATTTTATTGAAAATTGGTATACAGATAAATATATATATAGGCAAATTCAAGTAATATGCAAGTAGTGTTGATCAAATTTTGGGTATGGAGTGGGCAATTTATGGTAAGTTTTACTTTGAAGCCAATGGCCAAAGAACTTGACCTACATTAGAGACTAGAAGCATAGAGCTTAATAACTAGATCAAGGTCAAGATCAATTTTCTGTTATCTCTGTTGGGTTCCTCTCTTTTCTTCAATATTGCATCTTCAAAGCTTTTCTTGAATAATTACTTTACATAGAAAAAAAAAAATTGTCGAAAAATGTGTCAATTTGCTCTATATTGTAAGATGCAAGCATATTCTAGTGTAACTTTTAAGGGTATTTCCAAATGCAATTTTCTTTTATCTCCATTGGGTTTCTATCTTAATAATAGTATCTCTAGATCTTTTTTTGAATAATTATTTAACATAGAAAAAAACATTACCAAACCTGTCAATTTGCTCTATATTCTTCGATGCAAATGTATTCTAGTATAATTTTTAGTGGTCATTCTCTAATTTAATTACATCCCTATTGTAAATTTGTATATGATACATGTGAAAGAGAGAAGAAGAAGTTTTGAAACAAGCAATTGACTTGATAAATTTTCATATATGGTTTAGGATATATATAATACACAGAAAATAGTTCAAAAAAGGAAAATAATCTTCTAATATCTCCTAATAATCTCCTAGTATCCTTCTAATATATGCACAATCTATCCTAATAATTACAAGATTCTAACACTCCCCCTCAAGCTGGAGCGTACATGTCATATGCTCCTAGCTTGTTACAAATGTATTCAATACGAGAACCTCTAAGAGATTTTGTAAGGATATCTGCTAACTAATCGTTCGAACTAACAAAAGAGGTAGAAATACATCCTAATTCAATTTTCTGTCTGATGAAGTGGCAATCTATCTCTATATGCTGTCCTTTCGTGAAACATTGGATTAGAGGCAATGTGAAGTGCTGCTTGATTATCACAGATTAACTTCATCTTTTTAATTTCTCTATATTTCAATTCTTGAAGAAGTTGTTTTAGCCAAATAAGTTCACACGTAGCTAGTGCCATGGCTCGGTATTCTGCTTCTGCACTTGATCTAGCTACAATAGTTTGCTTTTTACTCTTCCAAGATATCAAATTTCCTCCAATTAGAATACAGTATCCTGAAGTAGACCACCGATCAAAGGGAGAACTTGCCCAGTCTGCATCAGAATATCCAACAATTTGTAAGTGACCCCTATCTTCATACAACAAGCCTTGGCCGAGAGTTTCCTTAATATATCTCAGAATACGAATCATTGCAGCCCAATGGCTATCAGATGGAGATTGAAGTAATTGGCTAACCACGCTTACTGCAAAAGATATGTCAGGTCGTGTGATTATAAGATAGTTTAGCTTACCAACCAATCTGCGATATCTACCAGGATCTTCTAATAACTCCCCTTATCCAAAAATAAGTTTAATATTTGGGTCCATAGGAGTATCCACATGTTTACAATTTAGCATACCCGTTTCTTCTAGCATATCCAGCGTATATTTTCTTTGGGAGATGCATATACCATCTGTCTTAGATTGAGCTACTTCGATCCCCAAGAAATACTTAAGATTTCCTAAATCTTTAGTCTGAAAGTGGCTAAACAAATGCTGTTTGAGCTGAGAAATCCCTTGATTATCATTACATGTTGTCACTATGTCATCAACATAGACCACTAGGTAGATACACTTGCTATGACCTCCATCTCCTTGTCTATAAAATACTAAATGATCAGTTTCACTCCGGTTCATCCCAAATTGTTTCACAACAGCACTGAATATTCCAAACCATGTCCTAGGAGATTGTTTTAAACCATACAGAGATCGACGTATGTTGTGATATATTACTGAATGTATAAGTAGTATAATTTTAGGGTAAAGGGTAATTTAGGTATTTTTGAAATAGCCTACACCTATAAATAAGGGTGAATTGTATCTTATTGTATGTATGAAAAGAAAAGCTCTCTATTCTACATAAAATCAACATGGTATCAGAGCCTAAAACCCACTTTTCGTTAGCCCAAACACAGTAGAGAGAGAAAACAGAAAACAGTAGAGAGAGAAAAACCCTAGAAGCTACTGCGACCAACAGGAGGGAGAGTGAACCGTCACCGCCCAGACCAGGTGAAAGAGGAGCCGCCGATCGGCCATCACCCAGTTTCCGGTCACCAGCAGACGCCGCGCGTGAGCTCACGCGCTGCCTACGATTCTGCCGGCTTCTTCACGCGCCGGCGCGTGACGCTTACTCCGGCCACTTCTCCGGCAGCGGCTCACTCCAGCAGCGTCGCCTTGGTGTTGCGCTCCTCCTAGGCCATTTTCCTGCATTGGTTCTTGTGTTTTCGGGGCTGTTTTTGGGTTGCACCTTTTTTCAGGTATTTTTTTCGGTATTCAGACCTGATTTCAGTAGTTTCTGCTGTTTTTTACAATGGGTGATGGTATTGACAATAAAGTTGGTGCTTCATATGACAACCCGTCATTACAAATCAGTCCGGTGAAGCTAAATGGTACAAATTATCTTGCATGGTCTAGGTCATGTCTATTGTTCATTAAAGCTAGAAGGTTACAAGGCTATATCACAGGTTCTAAAGCCTCACCCACACCTGAAAGTGACGCTTATGACAAATGGGACTCTGAAAACTCATTAGTTATGTCCTGACTTATAAATTCTATGGAGCCTAGAATTGC
>CANUEP010069914.1:0-53926 GCA_947857235.1 Jatropha podagrica | reverse complement strand
ACACACATTCACAAAAATCAACCAAAACCTAAAAATTTCAACTTGAAGAAATTGAAAAGAAATTGATGGTATTTATAGCACTAACCTCTTAAATGAAGCTTGAAGGAGCTTATAAAGCTCTTCCCTTAAGCTTTATCCTTTACTTTGTGAGAGGGCTCACCAACCTCTTCAAGTAAGGAAAAAAATTCTCATTAAACTCAAAATTAACATTAAAAAAGAAAGGAGCATGCCTTAATGCATAAATTCCATGTCAAATCCTAGAATTCTACTTAATAAATCACAAAACCCAAAAATCAGAATTTACCTCTTCAATGGCAACTTCAATTCTCTAGCTTAGGAACTCCAAATTTTAGCTCTTACTACTTAGTTCTTATGAGTTAATACTATTCTTTTATTTAATTTGGTTATTTAGTGGTGATTTGTGGTAAGAAAATGAAAAAAATGGAGGAGGAAGAAAGACATGAAAATGGCATGGGAGATGGAGGTGGGAAGAAGAAAGAGAATTTGTTGGTGACTTAAGTAGCAAAGTCAAACTTTGCTTCTCATTTTATGCTAAATCAATGGCTATGATCAAGTCCTAGGAAATCTCATCCAATGGCTCTAAATATTCCTCAAACAATTCTCTTTCAAATATTATTTCACTTCACAAATTAATTAAATTAACTCCACAAAAATGATTCACCATTTATTCCTTAATATACCACACTAAAAATAATATTCATTAGTTGCTGCAAATCTCCAAAAATATGCATGAAATATTCTCTACCCACCTAAATCATGCAAAAATGTCCAGAAATATTAAATAACATACCAGACACACGTAGTAATTTTTCCAGACCGAAATAATACCAAGTCTTGGACCGATGGTACTATTCACAAACCGGTAAATCACCATTAACGACACCGAAAAACATGTTACAATTTTCAATCTTATAAATGATAGCAGTATCAGGAATTGATTCATTCATATACTTATATGGAGCACCAACACTAGTAGGGAAGCTTACTAGTTGGTTAATCCTACTGTCAGAATTTGATATTGATTATGCTACTAAGAAAATCGTCAAAGGATGAGCAATTGCAAACTTCTTAGTGGCACATCCAGTGGAAGATAATGGAGAGTGGGAGATTGATTTTCCCTATGAGCATTTGAATGTGATAGAGAAGACAGGGTCGAAAAATCTACTTCTATAGTTCAGCTCATAGCAAAGGAGCAAGAGTGGGAGTTTTACTTGAGTTCCTACAATGAGAAGTTATCCTAATGTTGAAGAGGTTACAATTTGCAATAACAAACAACACGGCAAAATATAAAGCTTGTCTATTTAGGTTAAAAGCTCTAATCCCAATTAAATCCATAGAAGTGGAAGTAATCGATGATTTTAAACTACTAATCGAGCATGCTACTAGTAATTGGGAGGTTAAAGAACACAAGTTGAAACTGTATATTGACTATCTATGTGTTGTCATTCAGAACTTTAAGAGGGTAATCTTCACACACACTAGTAGGGTGAATAACCGAGTACTAGACGCCTTGGTTAATTTAGCATTGTCTTGGGAAGAGATCCTCGCAATGCTTAAGAAGCCATTCATGATGTCTTCGGGTAGCATCCCATGTTACAAAGGTAAGAGAATCATGGAATCGAAACAGGTGAACAACCTTGGTTCCGTGATGTCTTATAGTGGATGACAAAAGGAATTTTTCCATATTCAGCCAATAGAGACAACCGAAGAGTCATACAATGCTTGCTGTCATGGTTCCCAGTTTTGGATGACCAATTATACAAAAGAATGTGAGATGGGGTTTTTCTAAGATGTGTATCCAAGAAAGAATCTTAAGGAATCATGGAACAGATCCACGAAGGGATTAACAACACCATGTGAATGGCAGAACACTTGCAAAGAAGATTCTTAGACAAGGATTTTATTAGTCAATAATGGAAAGGGATTGTATTTCTTTTGTAAAAAAGTACTTCAAATGTTAAATTAATGGAGACACTGGTCACATCCCTCCTTCAAAATTACACCCTTCTATGCCATTTGTGGCCTAAGGAATAGATATCATTGGTAAGACTTCACCACCTGCTTTTAATGGGCATGAATTCATAGTCGTAGCCATAGAGTACTTCTCAAGATGGATTGGAGTAGAATCTTTCAAGAACATCGGTGTCAAGCAAATGCCTAGATTTATTGAGAAGAATTTGATATGTAAATATGGGATTCGTCATCATGTAGTGACAGATAATGGAGTTCAATTCTAGGCAAAAGTAAAAACCTTAGTAGGGGAATAAGGAATTAACCACCATAAATCTTCACCTTATAGACCTCAAGCTAATGGAGCGGTGGAAGCTGCAAACAATAACATAAAGAAGATACTGAGAAAAGTGGTAGAGAATCACCGTGACTAGGCCAATAAACTACTATATGCTTTATGGGGATGTCAAACTATAGCTAAGTCTAGAAATGGGGCAGCTCGATACTCTCTAGTTTATTAAATGGAAGTTTTACTACCGAATGAAATTTAAGTACAGTCCCTATGGGTAGTGATGAAATCCAAGATTCTGGAATGCGAGTGGGCCGAGGATTGCTATCAAGAGTTAGCATTCTTAAATGGAAAGAGGCTCGAGGCTCGAGGCCCGATTTATGGATCAGTTAGAGAAGAAGAGAATCGCTAGGCACTTCAACAAGAGGGTCAGGCCAAAGTTGTTAATAGTAGGAGATCAGGTTTTGAAAAAAAAATGATACTAAACACTCAAGAGCAAAGGGGAAAGTTCAAGCCCAATTGGAAGGGTCCATTCCTAATTAAGAAGATGTTTTTAAAGGGTGCAGTGCAACTATCAGATATGGAAGGCAACAAGCTCACTGAATCAGTTAACCTAGATAGGTTGAAGAAATTTTATGTATAGCTTAAAATGTTTATGGCAAAGCTCAATAATAAAATTCAGCTTTTGTGTCAATATTAATTGCAAAGCCTGTTATGATTAAGTTTGTGTCAATATGTAAATGAGTGAATTTATTCTAATGAAGAAAGAATAACAGGAGTTATGTCAAACATTTCAAGTAAAAGAGATAATTAATTTATAAACAAGTGCATACAGTCCATGAAATTGCATGAATGTCCATTACATTCAATAGAAATCAAAGACTAATGTGTTTATATACTAGACCTTGGCAGTAACCTAGTTGTAAACAAGTTAGTTGACTCTAAATCAACACCGAATTTAGAAGTCTACAGCCACAGCCAATATAGGTTTGAGGAGAAAGTATCAACCGCATCATGGATGGATACAATTATGCGATTGGGCTAGGCAAAAATGAAGTGAGATAAAAATCGCTAGGTAATAAAGCCACCCTTGAACTATGTATACATGGGAACAACTTGATGATGACCATATTGTTTACCAATTCAGCTGGGATAGCAAGCTACAGCTATAGTCAGGTCATATAGGGTCAAACAAGGCATATAAGAAGAGACCGTGACTCGCGCTATATGCCACCAAGAACAGGTCCATCTAGTTTCTTCTATAGTGAAATTCTAGAAGAAGATAGTCCAATACTCTAAGGTAACACCAGTTAGAAGTCATTGATGATGGACATGGACTCATGGCCTATAATTGGATACTAAATGATCTGGTGGTGGATCCATCACTTGTAGCTTCTCAAAAGCCCACAACTGCAAATGCATAAATAAACAATAATAAAAAAAGAGAAGAAAGCTCATTAAGTCAAAAGCCTGCTAGGGTGGCTTAAGCAAAAATTAGAACAAATAAAAGTGCTCATTAAGTCAAAAACGCACAAAGGTAGCTTAAGCAAAATTAGAGCACAAAAAGAAAAGCTTCTAAGTAAAAAAAACCCACGAGGGCAACTTAGGCAAAAGTTAGAGTACAAAATAAGGAAAGAAAATAAAAATGCATCTACCTGGAGTAAGAGCCGGCTTACTTTCGGACCTGATGCCATGATGGGGTCCCGAGCATGTTCTTTCAACCATATGAATGTCTCAGCCAAAATGAAGGGAAATAACGTGCATCACCTAGCCATCTATTTAACTATGGGTACCAACCTAAGGTTGCCATATCCATTAACACCGTTGAGTAGCAATTATTGATTGAAAATATAGAAATAGACAAGTGAAGGCCAAAATGGACCAACATGATCCATGTTTAGTGCACGGTTAACAAAAGGTTGCAGGGGCACTACATCAACCCTAGGTTCATATGTTGCGATTTCATAGGCTAGGAAGCCAAAAATAGACAAGATTCATGAAGTAGGGTCTACATTTAATAGGGGCAAAGTGGCAGTTTCCCCAACCTCAGGCATTCTACCTGAAATGATGCTGAATTCTTCAAATAGTGGACAAATCTCAAAGTCGTCATGATGAATCAGATTGTTAGAAGGATTAAAGTGGTTGATTAGGCATTATGGAAAATCGGTCGAGACCCAAATGTTTCGATAATAACTCAGACTTTTGAGATTGAAAGGAGACATCAATTCCCAATCATCGTAGCTAAACTGCAGAATAATACTTCAAAGGAAGGCATTAGAGATCAATTTATAAAAGATCTGAATGGAAGGGAAATTTAGAAGAATTTTCATGAGAGAAGAAGTGGTGAGGCATGCAAGCATGTATGGGTCTTTATAACAAGACGATTGGATGGCAGGTGACAACTAGCTGCAACTCAATTGTAGCTGTATGTCATTTGGCAAATAATGTGATTTACAGTTGTAAAATGCAAATACGCTAATCTTAATCATAATGTTTGGAAATTTGTCCTTTCCTATATTCAAAAAGTTAATCATTTTATACAATAAAATCACTCCAAACTAGGTTTACAATGTGCAAAAAAAAAGTGAAAAAGGAGAAAACAACAAACTACATGAAGAGTATCTTATTCTATGGCCTTCGTATACTTATCATCATATTCCTCAACTTCTTCAATCACAAGCTACCTTCGACCAACACGCCCACCTAATGGCATTCCTCGACAAAGACCAGCAGAAGGCCCTACACCAAATATCTGCGAAACACATCATAGGCATAATTAAATGCATTTCATGCATACATGACATACACATTGCATAATATTTCTTGTATTATTTTTTTTTTCACTTACAACTGCTTGTTCATTTGTGAGTCTCAACATCACAAGATTGAGCGACGGCGCCTCATATAGTTGACACATCTCATCATAATGGGCAATCAAAACCTGCAAGAAAGATAGGGGCAAAAGCACGTCATGAATACTAGAGTATAAGATAAACAACAGACAGTTACTAAGGGAAAAAAAGCAAAAGGGACTCACATGAGTACAATCGACAGGTGTCATCTGAAATGGCCTCATATATGACAAGTCCAGCACACCTTGAATAATCTCACTAGTGCTCTCAAAAGTGCAATTGAAGGTGGAACTGGGTCCATATATTGGTTCACCGACAATAACAGCAGTATTAATGGCCTCAACTCTAGAATCCCTCTACCTACGCATTTTGCGTTGTTGCTATCGCTTCAAAGATCAAACATAATTTATCAATAAATGGGAAAATACTATAGCAAAGCCAAAAATGAAATCATCAAAGAACTAAAACTCATCAGTGTCAGAAGTTGAATATAGACAAATGCATCATAAGCGTCAAGCAAAAAATCAGCAAGGAAACTGGTGACCTCTGTGCTTCTCCATGCCACGGTGACCTCCCATTTTGACTGATTAGACCTCGTCAATAACATGAAAAAGGGGATGGCGAGGGGAACTCTCCTCTACTTCGAGCGTAGCTGCCACTCATACACCCTCTCTCCTAAATAATTCATGTCATAAATGAGGACAGTAAAGAGTACACATCTCTATTCATGGGTCACAGCTATTTGGATGAATCTAGGAAGGTCAGCTTAATCACCCTAAGGGTACCTCACTATCTACAAAATAAAAAAAAGAGAGAGAGAAAAGGATGGAAAATAAAAAAGAAGAGAGAAGATAAAAAGGTCTGAACGTCTAACACCTGTCGCCCGATCCTGGAAGACCCGATGTCGAGCACATTCGGTGCCGGAGCATTGTGTTACCTTACTTAATAGTCATAAATCATGTATTAGAAGTAGCTAAGTTCTCATAAGGAGGCAAGTAATATATGTTTACAAATAAAATTTTAAGGAAATTCTTATAGAGAATTCGCAAGAGTTTCCCTTAAAAATGGAACTTGCCAAACAAATGAAAAACAGAGCACTTCCAAATATAATCATCCAAACCCCAATACTCCAAATCAACACAATAGTTATGCAACACTTCTAATATCCACATCAAACCATCTTAGGTTCTATTATATTATAATGCCAACCATTCAAGAATTAACTACTAATAAACATACACTTTAAATTCACATAAAATTAATATTTTAATTAATCATGTACTTCATTAATTTACAAGCTTAATATATACAACTTCAATCTCTTACAATATTTTTATACATGCCATAAATACATCCTAGTACATATCCTACGCAAAATAAATTTTCCTTCTTTGATGCTACACCTCCAGTCTTTGTATAGTATCCACCACTCTTAACCTACGCGTGATAAAAATCAACACGCTGAGTTTAAAACTCAGTGTTGCTAAATAACTTACTAATACCATAAATGAGGTTGCCTAAGCAACAAACTTAAAGTATAAATTGAAATACTTAAATCAAGCATAAAAATATCGAAAGTACACAAATCAACTAAAATATTTTAAGAATCATAAATAGGATTATTCTTAAAAATAAATTCATAGTATGTCAAAAATATAAGAAAAGTCCCACATACAATATATTTTTATTTTCCTTAATAACAAAACATAATTTATTCTTAGTTGATGGCTCATACGTATACTGAGAGAAATATAATCAGATTTGATTTTAGAGATACCAGAAACAGAGATATGGCATGTGAAAGTGCCAACAGAGATTTGGCCTATGAAAGTGCTACCGGATAACTGGTCTGTGAAAGCATCATCCAATAATTAGCCTATGAAAGTGCCACCAGATAATAACCGCGTCCGCTTATTCAGAAGGCATCTAGAGCCTAGCATATGATCATAGCTTATAATATAATAGGGAGGCCTCAAAGCTGAGCATGCTCATGTACCAGGATAAGCCTCATCTTACAATATTTCAATCATGCATACTTGAGCCCAAAACAAATCCATTTCTTTACAAATAATCTTATTTCTATACATAATTCCTTAGCAAAAACTTTCACAATTTAATAGTTAATATTACAAATTTCTTAACTTAATAACTTGTAAAAAATTCATCAAAATCCACTTGTATTCCAAACAAAATCATACTTTCGTAATACATATATATACATAGCAATAAATACTTAAAAACCAACATTAAAGAAGGAAAAATCATGCCTTACCACCCTAGGGTGGTTCGGCCTCTTTAGGTCAACAAAGGGGAAGAAGTTTTCCCTTCTTCCAAATACCATATTTCAAGCTAAAATTTCTTACTTAAAGCATTAAAACCTTTACTTAAAATCATTTAGTCTTAGAACTCATTTTTTACACATTCAAAATCTTCTTTAAGTCTTGAAAAATTCTTAAACATTAATAGACAACAAAGAGGTTTAAACCATCATTAAATTACTTATAAACTAACTCATTAGAGTCAAAATCAAACATAAAAACCAAAGAAAACTCAAGGCCCTTCACCAAGCTTGGTTCGACCATTCTTGCTAATGAAGGGAAAAAGGTTTTCTTTTCAAGTTACCCACATTAACTTAAGGAGAACACATTCAAAGACACTTTAACATCAAAAGAAAGCTAAAGCATGAAAAAAAACTCAAGCCCTTCCTCATAAGGAGGTTTGACCAATGATGGATGAAGCGAAAAAAAGTGTTCTTCTTCCCATTGAAGCATTCCATTATGCTTAGAAATCATGCTAAATTATATAAAAGCATTCAAATGACAAATTCCCCAACAAAATCATAAAATTATCAAAATTTATTCAAAAACCTAAAAATTCCAAACTTAAAGAAATGAAAGGAGGTGTAACAGTTTGATTTTTCAGTGTCGGTAATAGTGATTTATCGGTCTGTGAATAGTACCATTGGTCTGGGACTTGGTATTATTTCGATCCAGAAAAATTACTACATGTGTCTAATATTTTATTTAATATTTTTGGAGCATTTTTGCATTATTTAAATGGGTAGAAAATATTTCACAAATATTTTTAGTGAATTACAACAACTAATGAATATTATTTTTAGTGTAGTATATTAAGGAATAAATGAGAAATTATTTTTGTGAGTTAATTTAATTAATTTGTGGAGTTAAATAATATTTGAAAGAGAATTATTTGAGGAATATTTAGAGCCATTGGATGAGATTGCTTAGGACTCGATCTTGGCCATTCATTTGACATAAAATGAGAAGCAAAGTTTGACTTTGCTACTTAAGTCACCAATACATTCTCTCTCCTCTCTTCTTCATCTCCACGCCATTTTCATCTCCTTCTTCCTCCTCCATTTCGTTCATTTCTTTTTCCACAAATCACCACTAAACAACCTAATTAAACCTAAGAATTGTGATTAATCCTTAAGAACTAAGTAGTCGAAGTTAAAATTTGGAGTTCCTAAGCTAGAGAATTGAAGTTGCCATTGAAGAGGTAAGTTGTGATTTTTGGGTTTTGTGATTTAAGGTTTATGCCATGCATGTCTTGATTATAAATGACATTGCATGACTGGTTGAGAAATAAGTTGCCTTTGTTGACTATTGTAATAAATGCTATATATATTGATATTATGTATGATTTCAATGAATCATACCTGTTTGCTATGTGATGTATATATATTGTTGAGTACCACTGGGTTTTATACTCAATGCGATATTTTTTTAAACTCACGTAGGTTGAAGATTTGCTTGTTGTGGATCTCGAGTAAATGTGTCCAGAGAGAAGATCTTCTACTTCCAGACTAGAGTGTGAGTCTATACTATAGACATGTGGCATGTGTTAGATTTGAAATAATGAGAGCACTGGTTTGATTGTGTTGGGTTTGTATTTTATCTAAACGCAATTGTTATAATTCTTTGAACTCTTTGAGGATTTTTTATTTGTTCCACTTGGACTTGGACTTTTATTTTGATGTTGAACTTTCGATATTTTTGGATTTACTAGTATTGGATTTGAGGATAGTTCCTCTTGAAAATTGTTTTATTGAATTGGAATGTTAAATATGTATGAAGGACTTCTAAGGACTTTATTATCATCTAATAATGTTTTATTAATTGGTTTATTCATTTTATTAATTGGGTTTCCAAAGGAAACACTTGAGATTTTCTAAAGGATTTACCTAACTTTTCAAAAATGTTTAATGGGTTCCCAGTAGTATATTTAAAGGTTTTCAATTTCCCTCGAATTTTATAACCAAGTTGTTTAGGCAAATTTAGGTTAATAAGACTTTCGATGTACATTTTAAAGGATTTGTAAACTGACCATTTAATTACTATATTATGTTTTCACTGATACTAGTTATGTACTGATAAGTAAGCTTGTAAACTGAGCATTCACTACAACAAGACAAGAATAGTCATTCAGTGCAACCACTCCAAAATAGGAAGACAGCACAATCCGCTAGAGACAAGCAACCAATGCAATTGAACACAAACAAGGCCATCAGTGCCATGACCTTGATAATAGAGCGATTAATGCCAAAACACTCACAACAATGCGATCAGCGCCACAACATCCAACAAATAAGGCGATAAGCGCCAAAACACTCACAATAGGGCATTCAACACCATAACATCCAATAAACAGGGAAACAAGCACCAACATAGACACAACAGGGTAATCAGTGCCAATGGACTCAAAATAGGGCGATCAGTACCAAAACACTCATAGTAGGGCGATCAGCGCCACAGCATCCAACAAACAAGGCGATAAGCACCAACGCACACACAGCAGGGCAATAACTGCCATTAGACTAAAAACAGGGCGATCAATGCGAAAACACTCATAACAGGGCGATCAACACCACAGTATCTGACAAACAGGGCGACCAGCGGCAAGGCACACCAAATAAGGTAATCAGTGCCACAATTAGAAAACTAGTATAATTTTGAGCAATTCAGTGCAGTGCTGATACAAAATGGGGCAACCTGTGCCAAAAGCCAAAAAACAGTGCAGATAGTACTATAGTTGAAAAAACAGTGTAATACCAGTTCAAATATGGCAACCAGTGCCTAGAATAAGAAAAAATGATTCCATACCAACTATAGAAGTTTTCATACTTGAAACAGGGCTTTTAGACTAACTTCAGAAGCATTCAGGCTTAAAATAAGGTTTCTAGACCAGCTATATGGTTTTCAGACCAATTCCAGACAAATAACTAGGTTTCCAAACCAGCTACATGGTTTTTAGACCAAGTTCACACAAGCAACTAGGTTTTCAGACTAGCTACACGGTTTCTATACCAGTTCCAAACAAACAACAAGGTTTTTAGACAAGCTACATGGTTTTGAGACCAAGTTCAGACAAGCACCAGGGTATTCAGACTAGCTACATTACTTTCAAATCAATTCTAAACAAGCAACAGGGTTTCCAAACTAGCATAGGGTTTTTAGACTAGGTCCAGACATGAAATAGGGTTTTCAGACCAACTACCGAGTATGCAGACTCAACACGAGTTTTTAGACCAAGTTCAAATAAGCACCAAGGTATTCAGACCAATGACATGGTTTTTAAACCAATTCTAGACAATCAACAAGGTTTCCAGGCCAGCTACAGGGTTTTCAAACCAAGTCTAGACACGAAACATGGCTTTTAGACCAATTACAGAGTATTCAGACTTAATTTAGGTTTTTAAACTAATTTCAAACAAGCAATAGGGTTTTCAGACCAAGTTCAGAACATTAATAGGATTTTTAGACCAATTATAGAGGTAATCAGACTCAAGACAGGGTTTTCAAACCAAGTTCATATCATTAATAGAGTTTTCAAACCAAAGACAGGAGTAATCAGACAATCAATAGGGTTTTCAGGCTAACTATAGGGTATTCAGATCATTAATAGGGTTTCCATACCGATTACAAAAGTATTTAGACATAAAACAGGGTTTTCAAGCCAACTACATAGTTATCAAACTTGCACCAAGTTTCCTTGACCCATGAGATTCCTCTCTTGACCATTTGTAGGGTCAAAGGGGGGTAGAGCCCCAATCAAAGCCAAAATAGGCAACAAGGGAAAAATGATAGTTTCCTCAACAATTGAGGACCAAATGGTAAACTATAATCGGACTCCAACTAGGACTACCTATAGGGTCAAAGGAGGTAACCATCAGAAAATCAGGCTCCTTTTAGGACTACCTATAAGGTCAATGGAGGGAACCATCAGAAAATCATACTCCTACCAAGACTACCTATAGGGTCAAAGGAGGTAACCATCAAACAATCAGAATCCTACCAGGACTACCTATAGGGTCAGAGGAGGTCACCATCAGACAATTAAACTCCTAATAGGACTACCTTCAAGGTCATAGGAGGTCACCATCAGAAAATCATACTCTTGCCAAGACTACCTACAAGGTTAAAAGAGGTAACCATCAAACAAATAGACTCCTACTAGGACTACCTACAGGGTTAAAGGAGGTAACTTCAAACAATTAGACTCTTACCCCAAACACTTAAAGGGTCAAAGGAGGGCACACCAGTAATTGGATTCCTATTAAGACTACCAATAGGGTCTAAGAAGGTCATTTGGACTTCTCGAAATTAGCCAAATCCAACCGACTCCAAAAACATATTCTCAAAATCATAAGAGACTCATGTAGAATGTTCCAGACATCACCACTACCTGCTAGCTATGGTTTCCAAATAAGAAATCCAATCAAAAGTGCATAAATTAGGGGTCCATAAGCTCAGGCCTTGATTAGCCCCGATCTTCTGAAGGGAGTAAACTGTTGACCACAACTTTAGTACTGGGCATGGGAACAATCCTAATTTTAGGTTCCAAGGAATTAAAAGGCCAAACCAAAAAAACCATGGGCCCCATACATGGTTTCAAGATGCAGGAAATTTTGTTATAATTCTGACGTATCAAGAATCAACTCAATCAAACATTGCTCAGACCTTGAACCAACTTCCAAAAGTGGAAGGTTCACAAATCAAAGGTAGCTTCACCATAATTTCCAAGGCATAATAAGCCTAACCCAAGACATCTTAAGCCCCAACCATGATACCAAAATGTAGGAAATTCTATCATAATTCCAACAAGGATCGAGTCGTTTGGGCCTCAAATAGATTCTCGAAAGCCCAAAAACCAAGAGATCAAAGAGGAAGGGCATTCTAGTAATTAGCTAGGCTCAACACCGGCTAGCCCAGCAGCAATGCCGATCAGCCCAACGTCGGTGCCGATTAGACTACCACTGGGACACTCCTCCAGCATTGATTAGGAGGTCATCGACGTTAATAACGAGCTGGCCGATGCTGACAATGGCTGGCTCAGCCACCCTCTTTTACTTATAAAAGGCACACTCCCTTTTCATTTCAAACACCTCTTGTTTCTTGCTTAAGCGCTTCTCAAGCATCAACGACTCTCATTCTCACTTTACGATTCTACGACCGTAAAGTCTGACTTTGCTCATCTTCTTTAGTTGAGTTTAAAGCCCAACTTAGCTCTCAAATGTCGATCCTTTCGACTTTTAATCTCACTTTGACCTTTCTTAGACTAAAGCTACTAGATAGGTGATTTATTCTTAATTAAATCTAGCAATTAATTAAGAATTCATCATCTAACAATATTATATAAGACTATAATATGGGTCATCGCGCCCTACCCTAACTCATATTTGGAGGAAGACTCAACCTCTTTGGTCAACAACTCACCGTGGAGCTCCGATCCGGCCGCGTCACAAGCATGAGGGTATAATCACTCAAACTTAGACCTTTGTCAATTAAGCCCGGTCCATCTGGCAAATTATCAACTGTCAAAGCTCGATCTGTTCGGCATTATGCATGCTTTAAGCCTAGTCCATCTGGCAAACTAAGCCTAGTCCATCTAGCAAAACCACAAAACCAGTTTTCAAATTAAGTCTAAAATCAGCCGATACACTAGTAAGCCCACTCAAAGAGTGGCACTTTCAAAACCCTACCATGTTGATCGATGGTACGAATACCTACCTACGGATTTTAGCCTAAGTAGTGGACCCCCGACCGAACTGACCAGTAGGGACATAGGGGAATGTGTTGCACGAACTAGAATCCTCGATAATGATACTAGAGTTGGGCTCCCCATTGAATTACACAACCTTTATTCAGTTGCTTACTTTTAATGCACTATATTCCAGATATTGCCTTGCATTCTAAGTATGCCCGTGCATTGATAAACTGACATTCATGAAAAACATTAATTTTTTATTTTCAAACAGACCCATACTTCTGATCCATAAGCAATAAAGCCAAAAACCTAGTCCACAAATCCAATGATTCAAGGTTAGTGCATTTTATTTATTGTGGCACACTTAAGGAGTCAAACATGGGGTTTTTACCTTATATTTTCCTCAAAAATAAGAAAGATTAAGGTGTTGACTCTAGCACACCACACACAATCAAAAGCGCTCCAAAGATCCAAAGTTGACACCACTTAAGTGCTAAACAGAGCTATAAAACTAATAAAATTGGTAATCAGACAACTAGCCACAATAGGACTACATCAAACAACACAACAAATGAAGGAACCGCAGTAGAGTTCTACCTAGTTTCCCAAATTTCCATGACGAACTGACCAGTGGGACCATCCGATTAGATTTTACCCTTTGGATCTTTCCCACAGTGCCTAGGAGGTGGCTCATTGTCACACCCCAATTTTAATGGTGCGATGGTCTTATGGTTTAGGTAGGCTTAAGGCCACCAAGCACCTCGTTGAACCCATAATACATACATTACTTATCTTGATTATTTACTTAACTTGAGTGGGCCACAATTAATTTATTTATTTCTATTAAATTTTTAGGATCACTGAGAATAATCTTCCTCACATTTTGTATAGACACATATTGCTCTCTCAATAATATTGCAATAAAGCTTACACACATCCAATACTAATATCATCCACAAGATACTATGGAGCAACTAGAGTTCATATAATTTAACATCAATATTTACATTGATCATAGACTTCTTATTGGAAGAAGGAATCAAGAAGCTGATATACTAGGATCACCTCTACTTGAAACCACAGACGCTTGAATGAGTCGTCAACTCAAAGAGATTATAGTGTCATATAGGTAGTTTGTACAATGACAAGTATCTCAAGGTTCAACATTTATAGCAATACTAAATGGTAGTACTATTATTAGCTCATCAAAAATAAATTCGTATGAAAGGATTCACAGCAATCGGATTAATATCACAAATGAGATATCAAAAGGGTTTTATAATAAATCGAGTTAATATCACAAATGAAATATCAATAGGGATTCACAATATTCGGATCAATGTCACAAATGATATATCACTAATATAACAAACAATCACATATATAACACTGAATAAAACATATCACTATATATATATTGTAGTGCTATCATACATTTCATATATTAGGGTAGTAACTTCTCCCTTTTATCACAAATCTCTATATGCACATAGTCTGATGGTGTAGCCCCATCAAGATTGGGATTCTATCGTACTGGCTAACAAATGGCTTAGTGCAATCAAAATAGGATAGAGGCCAAATAGGTTTCAGAATTTACAATTTCAATATCGCAATAAATAAATAGTTCCAATACCGGCAATGGTATGTATTTGATCAAAAGTTCCAATGCAATAAGAAAGGGTTAGACAATATAACTCACCTTGAAAATGAGAATTTGATTTCTCTCGATCACTTATAATTTTAAAATGATTTTGTGGTAATCCTCGACCTATATTCACAATTAAACATATATTTCACTTTTAGTTTGCTTCTAATTCTTTATTGACGTTCAAAGTTCCCTAATATTTTTATTCATTAAACTTAAATAACTAAATTTTTAGGGACAGAAATTATACATATTAAGTTTTATGTTTATTTACTATATACTCATGTTCATAGCTAATTGTCTCATATTTTAATATTCTCAATTTAGTGCAAATCTATTGAAAAATAGAATTTCCTGTACATGAGCAGTATGTGTTTATTTAATTAAATATTTATCTTTTCATATTCATTTATTCTGAAATTTTATCAGCTAGTTCTTAACATCTCAAGGTACTCTATATTAAATTTCATGAATTTTGGAATTCATTAACCTATTTAAATAAATTAATTACAGAACTAAAATTTACAGCTTTCTTATACTGAGTAGTCTCCTTCATTTTATTAATATTTGCAATTTCCTTCATTATTTAGGCTTTTTCATCTAATATAACCTTAATAACATCTTAGGCTGTCTTTCTATAGAATTTTATAATTTTTAAAATTCATTTACATATTTAATTAAACAAAACATAGTGGTTGAATTTAAGTAGTCTCATTAAGACAGTTTGGAAAAAAAATAAATTTTTTCTAACTTTTACATGTTTAATTACTTTCTATCCAAAATAATTTTTACATATTGAATGGTTACTTAATATATTATAAAGATAATTTTTAAACTTTAATTCATCAAAATAAAGATTAAAACTTAGAAAATCTAATTTAAAATCTAAGACAGAAGTTTTAGATTTCATATCTTTCTTTGCTCCTTTATGATTTTCTCTTCCTTCCAATCACTTGTTGGTTTAATCCCTCCTTAGAACACTTGTATACTTCTAATATTTTGTGGTAAGTAATCTTAGAAAAGTAGGGTATTTATAGAGAAATAAATGAAATGGAAACACTAAGTTTGAAAATGAAGACGTGAATAAAAGAAATTGTGGTATCTTCTTTAATACACTTGTCTTTCCTTTTCTTAATTTAGATGATGATTCACTTGGTATTTTGTGATGATTGATTTCTAGCAATTAGTAGATTGGTTGAAAGAAAAATGTGAAAGGAAGAAATTAACTTGAAAATGTGAAAGGGAGAAAATCAAATTTGAAAAGAATGTGTGAATCAATGAAAATATAATCTCTTCTTAAATACACATGTTCCCTTTCATTAATTAGAAATTGAATTATTTGCTATCTTCTAACAAATAATGGAGAGAAGAAAATGAAATGGAAAAGTTACGTCTGAACTAAAAAAATGAATAGGTGAAAAGATGATTATTTTTTCAGTACACTTATTTTTATAATTTAGAATGATAAATTATGTATTGTGTTCTGCAAAAATTAAATTGCCACTTGTAAGAATAAAACTTTCTTTTTATCCCCTTCTATTACTTTGGTTAAATAGTAATCTAGATGCCCTTTTTGGTCATTGAATATTTTTATTACTTAAACTTATTTGATTTAGAGTTTTATTCCTTTAATTTTTAAATTTTATTATTAAGATATATGTATATGCATTTATTTTATTATACATTTATTAGTTTTAGAATTTTCTATATTCTTTACAACTCTTTTTTTTTTTTTTTTTTGCTTTCAGTAATGTTTTAAATAAGTCACACATTTTATAAGATACTATTTTATTATTTATTTAATTAATTCACACAATATTCAGAATATAATACATTCTTTGAAAATTGGAGTATTACACTCACACTCAACTATAGATTCCTGGGGCAATGGACCATTAAGATATGTCAATAGGTTTCTAATTCTATCTTTTGAAATGATAATCCTCCATTGTCATTATTGGCAATGAACATAATTCCACAATCAACGAGGGTGATAATAAATTCTCTACTCTATTCCTTGGCTATATTTTGAGTAATCTCATTCCTTACCATAGTTTTACCCTATATATATATTCTCAAAAATAACACTCAAATGAAAAAAATACAATATATATTCTACTATTGCTAGATTCGGCGGTGCATGCTCCAGTATTAACTCATTAAAGTGACCCTCAATGAGAGACATACATATATGATGATATCCCTTTGACATTCATATAAGTGAAGAGTTGTATTAATTATTAAAGCAAAAATACAAATATAAACGGAGTAAACGACTGAAAAGGTTGACACATACGCTTTATGTTCCATTATAATTTAAAATACTAATTGAAATTTTGAATCTTTACTAATAATAATCAAATGAAATACATCACATGGTGCTAATATCAAAAAAGTATTAATAAAGGATAAAAAGAAAAAAAAAACGTACATCCAAAATGATGACAAAAAATTTCATTAAATGCCTCTCACAAAAGACAAAAGAAACTTACGTCCATTATGCATATATAGATAATTGAAGAATCAATGAAGATAAAAGTCTAAACCTATAATTTATTAGTTCAATAAAATTAGTTTGAATATTTTCTAATAATAGTTACTTGAAATCTCAACAAATGACTCATATCATATTCTCAGAAATCAAGTGGAAATAATAGTCTGGAAAACCATAAAAATTAAAGAAAAAAATATTTACATATTTTTTACACAAATCAATAACCTTAAAATGCAAAGCAAATAACATACAATTCTCATATTTGCAGCTACCAAAATGTCATTTTTCTACTTCAAAGCTACAGTAAGTACCCTTTACATATGGATACCTACACTAAATTGACATAAATAAATGTAGCCTAATTAATGTTTCAAATCACTACCCCAAGCAAACATCTAAAAAGTAAACAAAAATACGTCTATACATATAAGATTAAAAATAAAACTAAGATGAATGGAGAGTGAGGGAGGTGGCTTACGGTATTCTTTCAAAAGAAGATTCGGGGCCCAAAAGCTTATAAGCTTTGAACTGGTCTCCTTCGCCATATAGCCTCAGCCTTCTTTAGTTTATGAATCAAGAGGAGGATAGCTAAAACACAATAGCAGGAGTACATTTGTGAAAATTTTATCTAATTTTATAAGCAAAATCAATTATTAAACTACTAATAAATGGTATCATATGTTGCTAAAGAAGATTGAACATAAAAACAAGAATATTAAGTGATCAACGACTAACAAACCACAAAATGCAATACAAAGAGAAGAAATTTATGTGAACAATTATTTATCAAAAGAAATCTTTTAAAAAGAGAGCTTAAGTATGGGACAAAGGTTAACTAAGAATCTATCGTTGTAATGGATATGTTTAACTTTTGAAAGTTTTATATAAATAATATATGTTTTGTTAAAAGACTTTTTTACTAAAAATAAGTAAATGAATTTTGTAAAAAATATTAAGATCAATCAAATGCAGTAATTTATGAATTAAATTCAAAAAATTTATCAATAAAGAAAAATAGAATTATGGATACAAGAAGCGTCTACAAATTTTTTAATAAAAAAAAAAGTACTGTGCAATAAATTTATGATACCTACTAAAGACATAGAATTTTCTTTTAAGCATTGGGGAGGGGGAATTTAAATCTAGATCTATTATCAAATCATAAATACACTAACCACTAGGTCATGCCATGGTGTGCAAAAAAATATAAAAAGTTGGACTGAGAGAGTGTTGTTACTTCTCTTTATTTTAGTATATATATATATATATATATATATATATCTTCTGAGGGGAATATAGTGATTGTTTATTGGGCTTACTCTTATCATTTTTAGTTCTATTTGACTCTAGTGTGAGGGTTTCAACAAGCGTGAGTGGTCCTAGTTGTAATTTTTAGAGAGGCAGTAAGACCGTTGGTCAGCTTGCTATTACTAGAATAACATTCGAGTTAAGTATTACTAAGGAACCATGAGTATCCTTAATTAAAATCTCTCCATTTCTTCTTACTTCTCTACCTTTAGTAGGAATGGAAAGAAAATAATGAATAGTAAAGAAATTATTATTGAAGATTTTAAAATTGATAAAAACATCTTTGCATAATGAATTTTACGACTTTCATAACAAAGAAAAATATTTTGGCTTTTAAAAGTTTTCTTCAACAAAGACATCAAATCCTAGAAAAATATTATGAATATATGCGTCAAAAGCGCATAAATATTTAATTTTTCAAATGGTTTAAAGAATTTATTTTCCAAAATAAAAGGAATATCCTTTTAAAATAAAGCAAATCAATTTTCAAAGTAAATTTTTTGAACAAATCTCAGAAAAAGAGAAGCAGTCTTTCCAAAACATTAAAGAGTCTCTATAATATAAATGAAACAAAACTTTTTTCTTCCCTCATTTGTGAAACTAATAAAGAGGTTATATATGATTATGATTTTCAATAGGCAACTGTTATAATAAGTTATATGATCATGATTTTTAAGCAACAATAGTTATTAAGGGAAAATTTGATAGGAAGACTATTCAAATCCTCAAAATATTGTTTCATGAATAGTCATTCATCCCAAAATTTTGAAATCCAACTCTTTCTAGTCACCTCTTTGGTATATGAAAAATAATTCTTTGTTTGCTAATAAAAAGTTTTGTGATCCTATTTGGCACAGAGATATTTTTACCAAAAAATATTTCATTTGAATACTTTAGAAAATGGCTTGAATAAAAAATATTTTCTTATTCTTTCCCCCTCTTTAAAAAATTCTTGTTTACATGTTTTTCCAATCCAAACCTTAAAACCTTATTTTTCTAAGGAAGTTTCTTGAATATCTCAAGATTTTACTAACTTCTCATATTTCTCTTCTCCTTCTCAAAATCTTTATAATCTAAGAAAAATTATTGTTCCACCACTTTTAAACATAAGGAAAATAAATGTTCTCTTAAAAGAGCAAATGCTTTTCCTTTATATTATTAATGATGTTTCAAACCTAGAAATCCAAAAGGAATACATCATAAAACTTCAACAATTTTTTTATGCAACTTCTTTGTCTCATGAAGCACTTGACAAAAAAAAATGTTTTGTTCTTACTTTTACGGAACAAAGAAAGAAATTAGATTTGTTAAGCGAGAAGTTCAACAACTGAAACAAAAACTCAAAAAAGATGTTCAAGTTCTTGACTCCTTGATCACCAATGCTCTAGAATTCAAAGATAATATTGATGAGAAACAAATGCTTTTGTTGTAAAAATCTCAAAAAAATTCCAACTGAGTTTTTTATATTTTAAAACAAGTCACCTCTTAAAAGTACTTTATCAAAGGCACATTGAGTTTGCAAATCAATCTCAACAAAAGACAGTTTGTTTCCAAAATGATTTTCAAATTGATACCATTACACTCTTTGATACAAAGCTGACCTTAATTGTATCAAAGAAGGAATAATACCAACAACCTTTTTACAAAAAACTAATAAAGAATTGAGAACAACTAATGATACTCCTCTAAGGATTAAGTACAAAACTGATGCTTTCATTGTTAATAATAGTGTTCACATTTTATATCCTTTTCTCATTGCATAAGATATTTCTTATAGTATTATCTTAGGCATGCCATTTGTCAACAAAATCACTCTTTATAGAGTTTGTTCTGATTATATTTCTTACAAAGAAAATGGCAAAAAGTTAAGTTTTCCTTTTATGGTAAAACCAAAAACTAGGAACCTTAATTTTTTAGAAGCCCATTCTTTGTACATAAATCACTTAATCTCCTTGTACAGACAAAAGAAAAAGAGCTCAACGATTTGAAACAAAATGTCATTTTTCCAAAGAATTCTGGAGCTATTACAAGATAATTCCATGAAACAGAAAATTTGTGATTTTCGAAAAATAATTGAAAATGAGATTTGCTCAGATTAACCGATAGCCTTTTGGAATAGAAAATAACATATGGTAGATCTCTCTTATGAAAATGATTTCAAGGAATTATAAATTCCTACAAAATCCAAGCACATTCAAATGAACAAGGATCTTGAAGAACATTGTAAGAAAAAAATTGAAGACCTTTTGAAAAGGGGCTTAATTACTAAATCTAGATCTCCTTCGAGATTTCCTAGATAAGTTATTAATTACAAACCCTTGAATAATGCGCTCAAGTGGATAAGGTATCATATTTTAAACAAAAAGGATCTTTAGCAAAGACTTCATAATGCAAAATTTTTTTCCAAATTTGACATGAAGTCAGGATTCTGGAAAATCTAAATATATCTTAAAGATAGGTACAAAATTGCTTTCACCGTTCCATTTGGACAATACAAATGGAATGTCATGCCTTTCGGCTTGAAAAATGATCCTTCTGAGTTTCAAAGAATCACGAATGATATTTTTCAACCATGTTCACTTTTGTATTATATGTATTGATGATATTTTGATTTTTTTTTCTTCATCCATTGAATAACATTTTAAACATTTATAGACATTTTTGCATATTATTAAGAAAAATGGATTGGTTGTGTCAAAATTCAAAATTAGCCTTTTCCAAATAAAAATTCATTTTTAAGACATAATATCACTCAAGGGACCATTTCTCCTAGAGAGTGATAGTTATCCTTCACAAATAATTTTTCTAATAAAATCCTTGAAAAAACTTAATTGCAAAGATTCTTAGGCAGCTTAAATTATGTTTTAGATTTTTATCCAAATTTAAATATATTATACAAACCTTTAAATGATCAACTTAAGAAAAATCTTGTTTCTTGGTCTGACGAATATACTAACATTGTTAGACAAATTAAGGAGCAAGTTCAAAATATTCTTTGTCTAAATCTTGCAGATCTTGATGCTTTTTAGAATTGTAGAAACTGATGTTTTTAATCTTGGTTACGGAGGGATTTTAAAGCAAAAGAAAGATGGAGTGAAGCAGATAGTCCAATACCCTTTGGCCCATCGGAATGATACCCAAAAGAATTACTCCATAAAAAAAAAAAGAAATAGTTTCTATTGTCCTTTTCATTTCAAAATTTCAGAATAACCTATTAAATCAAAAAAAATTTATGAATTTATTGAAAGGCTGCAAAAGATGTTTTACAAAAGGATGTGAAAAATATTGCTTCAAAATAAATCTTTACTAGATGGTCAGTAATATTAAGTGTTTTTGAAAAATGACTAGTTGAGTAAACTGCTGACCTGGCGTCGAAGCCAAAAAACAGATTCCATTCACCGAAAATAGCTGGACACACCGCCACGCGCTGGCACGTGGTGCTATAATAAAAAACTTCTTCAGGCGCGTGGGGCCCAACCACAGAGAATTCAGTGACCCGATTCTGGGAAAACGCTGGTCGGCAGCTTGAAGACATCCTGAGATGGGTGGTGAGCCAAAACATTAACCCTAAGAAGGCGTTCTAGGGTGGCAGTAGCTTCCCGCAACTGAAGTTTCGAGATTAAAAAAAAAATATATTTTTTAATGGGGGGATCTAATACCATATAATTTAATATGGAAAAAAAATATAGTGTATTTCATCAATAGGGTCATACACATGTACATATACAAGATACTATAAACATATTAGGAATCTACTCCTAATATAACTCTATTTACAATTAATCCTTAACAATATTGAATTTATTACAGGTGCCATAAATTCTATTATAGACTATCTAATGAGAGAATTTCTTCAAAATAAATCATCATGATTCTAAGAAAGTAGCAAGCCAACAAAAATACTGACAAAGGAAAAGAAAAATTTCAATCCTAAAATCTAAAACTCTAAGATAAAAAATCCGTTCTTAAACCAAGATATTCCAAGAGGAAAAACTTTCCAAGAAAAACCAAAGCAAAACACTAAATCATCCACCAGTGTAAAAAGCATCAAAGATACAAATCAAAACCCATAACACCTCAGGACTCCAACAATGGCTTTAATTAATTTTAGAAAGCCTTGAATTAGCAACATTAGTCAGAAATACCCTACCCCTAAGCCTTCAAAAGGAAGTACTAGATCAACTCTTAGAAGGTAAACAACTTGTGGCACATAGCCCACAAGTCCAAACTCTCTCCCAAATTTTTTCTTAAAATTTAATTTCACAAGATTCTTTGCAAAATTCCCTATCTCAAGACCTTCTCAAAATATTTTTCCAAAATATCTTTCTTAAAAAAATTCAAAATCTAGCTTTTCAAAGTATTTTTATAAAGATTCTCATCAAACAATTTTGACCATGGAAGATGGGTTTTACAATCCAAATCCTTGGACTTCTACAAAAATTCTCTTTGAAGATTGGCATTTCAAACAATAGGATCCATTTAAACCTCATATTTATTACGAACTCATTCTTGAAAAAATAGGTTATATGAGTTTTAGTCATTTTAATCATAGTGGAGGCAAAATAAGTTATGTTATTATTTTCCACAACGAATGCAAACATGACCATAAAATAAGGTATTACACTGCCCAAATTCTCAAAATTATTCATCTAAAAGAATGGGGCCAAGATCTATGCCAAATTAAAACTCTAGATTGTGACAAAAATCCTTATTACTAAACCTTTTCTTATTAGGACTACAAACAAATATGGACCAGTGCCTTCTTCATCCAAAGCCAACACAAAAAACATTCCTGGCACTTCTTTCTTGGCTCAAGAAGCGAACAAATCGATCTGAACAAGGGAAAAAAAAATCCCATTTTGGCCCTAAATTCTCCCCAAAGATAACTTTGAAGGATATACCTTTTTCCAGAAAAATTATTCCCCCATAGAGTTTAAAATCTCATTTGATCCATTACTACTCTTTACCATAAAATTTCATGTACCTTGGGTAGTACATTGGGAATATAGTTATAAAGAGGACCTTGACAACATAATTCCTATCTTGATCAAGAGATTCAAAATAAAATGGTGGGATAACTTCAAAATGGTTTCTCTCTTGACTCTTCCAGTAGTTCGCCAATCGTTTTAGATCGAAAATAAAGGAAAGCCAATTTCTAAGCACTCTAGAATTGAATTTCAAAATAAAAGAATTAGATTAGTTCCCTTCTTGCCTAAGAAAAATCAGAAGAGGAAACATTTAGTATCATGGCAAACCTAGTACAATCCCACTCTGAAAAGGCTAAAAAAAATCTCCCAATGGAAGTTCAAAACCAATTTTGGACCTAGCAAATGAAAATGAAGATGATTGTTGTAGGATTTTTTTTTTTTTGCCTATAAAGAGATATCCATATAAAAATTAAACAGATTTTCAAGTAACACTCTAAGGACAATTTAAGTAGAAGATTGAAGAATATTACTAGTGTAAGAAATAGAAAGAAAACATAAAGAAAAATATTAGAAAATTCCACTCAAGATAATGGGACTTGTTCTCATATCCCCGTCATCAAACTAGATTCTTTTATATCCCCTAAAAAATAATATCCACCTACACTCATAAGTGGGTGGGACCCACATGTTCCCCATTTATTACACTAGCCCAAATAGTAAAAAACTCATACTAAATAGGAACCTTGCTTAAATATTTTTTATAAAAGGTAACTCACCCCTCTCTGCTAAGATATACCTCAAAGACACCTTGGATACCTCAGACACACCTTGAACACTATCCTCTCTCTACACCACTCTTCCTATGCTTCTACCTTCTACCTCCAAAACACATCTCCCTCTACAACTTTCTCTACCTCTCTCATTCTTCCTTCCCTTCTCTTTCTGCCATATTCCCCTACTACCTCCTCCTAGATAATATTATTATCATATACTAAATTCTTGTAATAGTTGAAGTTTGTAATCATTAGAAGTTGTAATAATTAAGTAAAAGTTGTAATCAAGCTTGGATTGTATTAAGTTCCTCAAGTAATATATGTAAGTGTTCTTTTCTACCTTTTATTTATGTTTGCTTAGGTCTAACTTTATCTTCCTTTATTATTTATGTTTATTTAGTTACTATTTATTTATTATCCTTTTATTTAGTCCTTATCTACTCATTGCTCCAGTTCTTACTGGTCCGTTTCATTTATGCTTATTTAAGTTATTGTTTCTTTATTTTTTTATTATACTAGTTGTTCATGAAACTGGTCCTTGCACAAATCGTGTTACTGGTTTTATTTACTTTACTATTTATCTTCCACTTATATGGTCCTTTGATTTGATATCTAGTTATCTGGTGCTTTATTTTATTTTCATGTTATATTCCAATTATCTGGTCCTTCAATTTACTGTTTATCTTTCCAGTTATCTGATCCTTTGCGTTTTTGTTATTTATTTATTTTAATTAATTTATTTTTTTATTCTCTTATTTATGTCATTACTTTTAATTAATTATCTCTTATTGGTTTAGTTTGCTTTAGTTAATTTATTTTCAGTTACTTTTCTCACCTTGCCCTTAGTTATTTCCTTTAATTAATTACATTTTCATCTCTTTAATATTAATTGTCTTCACTATTCTCTATTCTTTTCAATCCTTCTCCTTGGTGTGAGCATTATTTATTGGGCTAATTTTGGAGAGCCAAATTTTTGTTTGGAAAAGGCTAATTTTGGATTTTGACACAATCAATCCATTTTTCTTGGAATATGGAAAAATTTCTGTAAATGTTTAAAATGTTATTGTGGATGAAGAAAAAAATCAAAACATCATCAATATAAACAATACAAAAGTGAAAATATGGTTGGAAAATATCATTCATGATTCTTTAAGACTCAGAAGGAGCATTTTTAAGGTCAAAAGGCGTGATATTCCATTGGTATTGTCCAAATGGAATGGTAAAAGCAGTTTTGTACCTATCTTTAGGATCTATTTGGATTTGCCAGAACCCTGACATCATGTCAAATTTAGAAAAAATTTGTTCATTGTGAATTCTTTGCAGAAGATCCTTTTTGTTAGGAATATAATACCTTATCCATTTGAGCATTTTGTTCAAAGGTTTGTAATTATAGATGCTCAATTTTTGCCCCAAAAATAGACTCAGTGATGATAACTTGTATCGCTAAAGAAGAGGTTGAAGCACACAATGAACTTGATCCTAAAGCAATGATGCAAGTCTAAGAAGTGCAACCCTTGGTGCCTTTTTCTCATTTTTGGCAAAACGGGAACCATAACTGCATCTCGGGTTCACTTGAGACGTGTTCCAGTGTCTTATGACACTCCGTGCATCACCCAGATAAATTTAATGAAAATCAGGTCGATTTGTTATTGGGGCCTATAGTGGCCCTAGTGGGGCCCACTTGTGCGGCCCATTAGTGACCCTTTAAGGGACCCATCAATGGTGACGACATTTCCTATGGTAAAATGAGTTTGGAACGTCCGATTGATTCAATTCTTGAACTAGTAGTCCTAGGGTAAGAAATCGGATCTATTGGATCGTTCTCACATTTTCAAGGTTCATGCTGAAATAGGGTCCAAAAATGAGTCCTGGGTGCACACAAGATAAATTTTCATGACTTACTTCGATACATGTACCATATGAACCGATTTCATGAAAAATAAAAAATCGAGACGTTTTTAGGACCCACATGCCACATAAGCAGTGAATAGTGCCAATACATCCATTTTCTTATAAATTCATCTCTAATTGTAGGGTTAAGGGGTTGGCATCTTTGAGTTGGAAATTGCAAAATTGAGAGAAAAAAACACCAAAAACATTAAACAAAACACAAAAATCAAATCAAAAACACAATCTAAACTCAATTTCTTCATAAAAATCTTAGGATTTTTACTAGTGTGGGAGTGAGAGAGTACTATCAACCCATGGTCAGTGTGTTTTAGGTTCACAAGCACTTCCAAAAGTGAATCAAATACACAAACTTGGATCATCTTCAAATATCAAGTGTTCTTGAGGTGTTCTTGATCAATATTCAAGCGAACCATCGATTTCCTTTGAAATAAGGTAATTGAGAGTCTAAACTTCATTCTCTTTTGATTTTTAGTTCATTTTTTATCTTATAACTCTTAGAAATTGAGTTTTAACAAGAGAAACATGTAAAAACTGAGTTTTGTTGCAATTTGTTATGTTTCTAGGCACAATGATGCCCAGCTTTCGAATAAGGCACCCAGACCCACAACCAAGGTCCACGCCTTCGTGGGATGGCTAGGCGCCCTCCTTTAAGGCACAAAGAAAAGCCCATATTATTGTCCTTTCACTTCTTTCTTTAATCTTTTGGTGATTACAGGCTTCGTTTACTTTGAAAGGGGACTCAATTCACTTCTAGTGGTGTTAGTCTATAAGTTTCAGAAGAGAAACAACATAAAACACATCAAATCATACCTAGATTCTAAAATCAAAATGGGTTTAAGACCTAAGGTCAAAACTCCATGCTTCATATAGATGAGTACGTTAATGATTTCAATTAGTATTTCTTGTTGGGATTTGTAAATTTTCTTTATCTAATAAGATGAACATTATGACCATGAGCTTGAAATAACATTAAAATTGGTATATTTTATTTTCTAGTATTTATTTTATGCACTCTTAACATTTGTTCTTCATATTATTATGATTATTTGTTGTTTATTTAATTTTTTTCAAATTTTATGTTTCTGTCAATTATTTATATTCTATCAGTTTGAATTTTTATTATTTATGGTTTATTTTATGATTATTTACCATTTATTGGATTAACATTTTTGTTTTGATGATTTCTAGTTAAGTCTTACATCGATCATGTTGTATGAATGTTTGAATGTGATATAATTGTCATTTTCAATTAGGTAATTTTCTGAGTTTAATGTTATTTTTATTTATATGGCTTGTAATAATTTTATTTCTATTGATTTTTATTAATGGGATTGGAAATGTGTAAGGGGAATTAATGGGTAGAATGTATTTTAGAGGGTTGTAATTCTTTTCTCCCCCTCCCTTTCTTATGGATGATTTTAATTTATTATTTGGGATGATATGTATGTTTGATGTATTTTTAAAAATTTTATAAAAAAATATTTTACATCTCATTTTAGAAAATACTACAATTAATAAATAAGAAATATTTCAGACAACTAGGAGACCGGTTTAGACCGGACGGAATAGGTGCCTAACAACTTCTCATTTCCGTACCCACCTCCCAAACTCACTCTGGTTAAAACTAAATTAATTAATTTCAAAAAATTAATTAATTCATGAAAATTTTTCCTAATTTAGTAAAATAGGGTGGCGACTCCAAACAATTTTTAAAACCTTACCAAAGTAAGGAGACATTTCTATGAGGATTAAAACGAGATTGGATAAAATAATTTTATGAATTAAAATGAACCAAACTTGTTTGATTCGATTTACTCGAGAAACTCTTGAGAAAACTATCAAATGCTGCACAAAAGCCACGTCATCCTCAGCCTAGCGACTCTACTGGCGATTTGTTTAGAGAGTTAACTCCATTAGTTGTCCAAGTATTCACATTTATCAATTGTGTTATTAATTTAAATTTTATTTAAATTTTATACTTACATAAATGCCATTCATGCATTAATCTCTTCTCAATCCTCATTTCTACCCAACACCCTTTGGTGACATTGGGGGATGTGGTCTCCTGACTCTCTTCAACTATAATATCCACTACTCATAAGTCAAGTACCTTTTGGTATATCAAAAGAGTTGGCACAATTTGTTATTACCTTTTACTTCGGTAAATGGGAGGAAATAATTAATTCTCGCTTATGGAACCCAAGAATCTACATACCTGGCCTAAGCTCATGCAATGGACCGTAGTTCTTTCCTCTTAGGATATATTGTAATAATATTTGTTTGATATATTTATCAAATAAATGTCAGAGATGTCAAGTCTAAAACCTCACGTTGGTTTATGGGCCTAACCCAAATGTCCTACGAATAGAAAAGACTATAGACCATAAATCGAGTGTGAGAGCTATAAGGGTTGAGGTCATGTATTTCCTTACTCCCGTTCCCTTTGTTTCTATATACTTGCTATATTTGTGTTGTATTGCATTTTATACATCACTTAACTTGTTTTCTTATAGTCATTTAGGGGTATTCTGCCATGCCTCGGTTCCATTGTTCAAAGTCCTAAGAGAGAAAGACTGAAGAGAAATACTTGAATCAAAACAAATCAAGATTCGGAGTCGACATATGAAGACCCTTTATTACAAATATGTTGGGTTTATTAAAAAAAAAAGAAGAATAAAAATCCCGGTAGCACCAAATTTTGTCTACTGTAATAAAACACATTTTCGAGCAATATATGAAATTTCCTGCATTGGGTCAAAAAAAATTTTCGAAAATCTTGGGATATGTATGGTGATATTTGGAGTATTGTCAAAAGTCAACATTTTGAGCAATATATGAGGACATTTATCTTAAGCCAAATTTTTTTTATGTCTAAAAAAAAAATGTCAGCACTATTTGCATGCTGAAAAAAGGAACATTCCAAATATTTGGCTATAGAATAAAAGTCCATTTTGATTCCTTGAAATTCTCGAAAGTCTTTCTCCAATCTATATTTTGAATAATCCCAACCGAATGATGGAAGAATACGGCATTAGTTGCATTTCATTGTATTGTCTTGTATGATCATAATTTTTGTGTGTCATTTCATAGACATGCATACATACATACATGCATCACATCATATGAATAACCTCCATTAAATGCAGCCAAGACAACATCACATAAAGAAAAAACACAAAGGATAGCCAGTTGTTTAAGGAAATACCGTCGTCCGATCAAAAGATTTGTCAATTCTAGACTCTATTCCTACTAATAAGATGGCTGAATCCAGTATTCCCATTTGGAGAAGGTGATTGAGAAAATGGTAGAGGCCAGCCTCAAAAAGCTCATGATATCTGATAAGGGAAAAGAGAAAGTCATGACAAGAGATGACGGAGAGACCAACAATGAGTCCGGGAAGAAGAAACATGCTGGTAACAGTTAGCAAAACACGGAACTTCATAAGACAGATATCAGAAGGGCCAAATTTGAGGCAATCGTCCCAATAAGATTACAAAAAGGCATTGAGTTTTCTTGAGTATATGAGGCGGGAGCTACCAGTGGAGAAAAGATAAGGAGAGACAACAAGTACGAGAATCATGTTGAAAATTTCAACAAGTCGAAATTCCAAGGGTCCAGTCGATCAATCGAGACTCTGAACACCCACAATGATAAAACAACTGTCGCTCTAGGTTTGAGAACTGCTAAATGCCCAAGGAGATTCCTTGACTTTGGTATTCCTCTCTCTATAGTCTTTGGGAAAGTTAAATCAACAAGTTTGTTAGACTCGCTTACACCAAAATGTCCTCCGAAGGTTCTGCCAAAGAAGTTTGATCAAAATGCCTATTGTCAATTCCATTAGTGCAAAGGCCACACCACAGATAACTGCTTTTGTTTGAGGCATGAAATCTAAGATCTGATTGATGACGGCAAAATAATTGATTCTGAAAAGACAAGGCCTGATAGGAGGACTAATGCACTTTTAAATTTCAAAGCATGTCATCTCCTAAGAACCCATGTTTGGTCGAGCCTACGAAGGCTCTTGAGGAGTTACTTTCTAAATTTAAGCAGAAAAAGGAATAAGAAGAGGGACAGGCCACTCAGGTCAGGGAAGAGGAGGGCCTATATTGAAGAAAGATTTGAGGAAGAAGACCCTGTTGGTGTGTGTTTTTATTATTGAGTTTGTTTATGATGAACTGTCAACTATGTGTAGTGTAATGAACCTCGATTTTTCTTGCTTGTTTGATATTTCTCCTGATATTTGCATTCATCAAGTAGTTAAACACATGCGCATATTTGACATTAATTCATCATGCATGCTTGATTTTAATATAAACACAAAAGAAATCCTTGGAATTTGCTAACTGGGTAGCCTATTGTTAGAGTAAGTATGAAATTTTGAAGTCTAATCACAGACAAAGTAAAAGCTTCTGCATGGAGTTATACCAGGGATAGACAGGTTTACAACCAATGTGCAATGCCTTGGTATCCTTGGGAACAAGCCAATGTGACAGAAAAGGATTGAGAATGAAACAGGCTAGAGGGAAATTGGCAAAGATATTGTCGTCGGATTTCAAAAAGTTGTTCTTTTTTTTTCGATCAACTACCTAACTTCATTTTGAGAACCCGAGAAAAATGGGTAGGGCAAATGTGTGTACAGACTACAAAACTTTGAACAAAGCATCAATGGTGGATGATTAACTATGGTTCTTTAATATCCAAATGACCAAAATAATATGTCTTCAATCAGCTACCAGAGATAGCAAATGAGTCTTACAACGCTTGACATTGTAGTTCATAAGTCTTGCACAAGCAACTGTATAAGAGAATGTCAAATGATGTGTTAGTAAGAGGTGTATTGATGAAGGAAGCTGAGATAATTTTGGAATTCATCTGCACAAAAGTTTGAAGTGTTCATACAAGCAAAGAAGATTTTGCATAAGGATTCTTCTAGCTATTAATAAAGAGAGATCATTTTTCCCGTATGGAAAAGAAGTGACATCCGAAAGGTAGGATCAGGGCAAAATCCTTCGAAGAGTGTCAACACCAAGTAGGCGGTTGAGTGCCCTTTGCAGGTTTGAGATCCTTTACCATGTGGTGGTGAATAACACTGTTCAGCCTCACTCAGAAGATACAATATCGTTAGTGAAATATGGAGTTGAGCAGCATTAATCGGCATTAAGTCAGCTACAAGATAATGGGGGAGCAAAAGAAAAATACAAAAAAAAAAAGGAAAAAAGAAGAAGAAAGAATAGAAAACCAAAAGTAGAAAAAAAAAGAGAAAAAAAGAAGAAGAAAGAATAGAAAACCAAAAGTAGAAAAAAAAAAAAGAAAAAGAAAAAAAAAAGAGAAAAAAAGAAGAAAATAAAAATGGTCGAGAATCCTTTTGTTTAAGCCATTAAATTGCCACATGAAGTATTAAACCATAGCCATATATGTGAATAGAGCAATCCCTTATTTATCGATACATGGTTTAAAAGACCGCAATACCAACCACAGCAGAACTGCAATCCTTGCATATAGTGATGGAATTCGAAATTTCAGAACGTCAATGGGCAAAAGAGCATTGTCAAGAGCTAGCATTCTTAGATGGAAAAAGGCAAAGAATTGATTCCCAATTCATGGACTAACTATATAAAAGGGAGGTTGCCAAACACTTTAACAAGGGAGTCAAGACGAAGCTATTGAAGTTAGGAAACTTGATTCTATAATAGATAAGATCAAACGTTCGCAACCCAAGGGAAAGTTTGAGCCCAAATTGGGAGGACCCATTCTTGATCAAGAAGATCTCTTTCAAAGGCACACTGAAGTTATCTAACATGGTAGGCGATAAGTTCACCAAATGGATCAACGTCGATAGGCCAAAGAAATTCTATGTGTAGCTTGAAAAGTTATGGTTAAGCCCATTAATAAATTCATCTTTTGTGTTCTTATTAACTTTAAAGCATGTTATGCTAAATTCAAGTTAATCTGCAAATCTTGTGAATTTACCTTGGTGAAATAGAATAGAAGGAAATATATCAAGCATCTCAAGTAATAAGATGATTCATTCATAAGTGCATACATTCATATGACTACACTTGTTCAGTACATTTCATCAGAAAATAGAACAAGAGCATTTACATGCTAAATTCTAGCAAAAATCTAGTTGTCAATAAATCAACCAATTCAGAATTAGCACCAACTCTAGAATAGGCCTATAGCCAGGAAAGGTATAAGTCAGAAGAAAAGGTATCAGCCACATCAGGAAGGGTTATAGTCGTGCAATAAGGCCAAGTGGGAATGAAGTGAGACAGAAATCATCAGGTGATAAGGCCATCTTCGAAATGCCTGTAATTAGGGATAGTTTGGCGATGACAGTACTATCGTGCTACTCGGTTGGGATAATAGGCCATGACCATGGACAAACCACATAGGGGCAAATAAGGGATATAACAGGAGACAATGATGTGTACCAAATGCCACCATAGACAGGTCCATCTAATTCCTTTAGTAGTGAGATCTTGGAAAATGATTGTCCAATCTTCCAAGGTCACTCCAATCAAGTAGAGTTAATGACGAACACAGACTCGTGATCCATAATTGGGTATTAAATGGTTCGTTGGTGAACTCACCACCTGTAACTTCTCAAAAGCCAACAGTTGCCGGTGCATAAATAAAAAAAAGAGAGAAAGAGCTCGTTAAGTTGAAAATTTGCAAGGGAGGCTTAAGCAAAAATTAGAACACAAAAGAAAAAGCTCGTTAAGTTAAAAACTTGCAATGGCGACTTAAGCAAAAGTTAGAGCACAAAAGAAGAAGCTTGTCTAATCGAGAACCCACAAGGGCGACTTAAGCAAAAATTTGAGCATCAGAAGAAAAAGCTCATTAAGACGAGAACCCATAAGGGTGACTTAAGCAAAAATTAGAGCCACAAACGAAAAAGCTCGATAAGTCAAAAACTCACGAGGGCGGCTTAAGCAAAAGTTAAAGCGTGCAAAATTTGAAAATAAAAGAAAAATGCATCTACCTGAAGTAGAAGTGGGCTTCCCATCAGACCAAGCACTGAAGAGGGATCTCAGACACATTCTCCTAGCCATTTGAGTGTTTCACAAGGATAAATGAAAACAGCGTACAACGCCTAGCCATATGTTCAATTACAGGTACCAACCTAAGGCTGTCATATCCGTCAACACCGCTGAGTAGCAAATATTGACTAAGAACACAAAAATAGACAAGTAAAGCCCAAAATAGGCTAGCATAGTCCATTGTCATTGCACGATCAATAAGGGGTCATAGGGGCACAACAGTGACTCCAGGCTCATATGCAGGAAGTTAATAGATTAGGAAGCTAAGAGCAGTAGAGACTTACAAAGTGGGGTCCATATTCAACTAGGGCAAAGCTGGGATCTCTCCGACTTTTGGTGGTTTGCTCGAAAGGATGCTGAATTCCTCAAATAATGGACAAATCTCAAAGTCATTATGGTGAAATAGATTTTTAGAGGGATCAAAGTGGTTGATCAGACATTGCATCAATCCAGGTTGGATCTGAATGTTTCGATAATAACTCAGGCCCTTGGGTTCAAAAGGGGATAACAGCTCCCAATCGTCGTGACTAAAACTTTTGAACAATGCTTCAAATATAGGTGCCAAGGATCGATCCATAAAAAAATGAAAGAGTGAGAAGTCTAGGAATTTTTCCAAGAAAGAAGGGTTGTGAAGCACAACGAATATGTCATGGGTCTTTATAGCATAAGAGTGAGAAGTCAAGATGATGGTTGGCTATCACTTCAGCTTTAGTTGGCCACCAATTTAGCTTTGATATTCTTCAAACAATGCAATAAACACTTGTAAAGATGCTAATGTAGTTATATGAATCATCACTTGAAAAGAACATGCTCTCTTTACAAGGACATTCCCCAAACTCGACCTATAGTACGAAAGCACAAGGGAAGACTATAGCAATCAACTTAACGGACTTCAGACTCCATCTACTCCATATTTTCTACCACCAGATTCTCTAGAGTTCTTGCCGTTGGATTCCTTGACCTCTTTAATCTTTATACGTCAGCGCTAGAAACCTCAACCAATGCACCCACCTCATGACGCCCCTTACATCATGACCAACGGCAAGCTTCATGCCAACTCTCTATAGGCATGCATAGGGATAGATAAATGCATTTTATGCATATTTTTATGTTGTTTAGGCTTACAGTGACATGCTCGACTGAGAGTTTTGCCATCCCAATTAGAGTCGTGCTGCCATTTACAATTGGCTCAACTCCAGAATTCTTTTTCACGAATAAAGGGAAGATGACAGCCATATGTCGTAGAATAATCATTCTCAAAGGACAAAGTGAGATCAAAGCCCACCATAAGAAGAATATCATAATAACTGGGGATTAGGCCTAAAATAGGCAACAATGGAAGAATAAATTGGGGCAAAGCCCACCAACAAAAGGCAATTCAGAGCAAACTAGGGCAAGCCCACAATAACCAGAAATAGAAAAATAAACTAGGGGAAAGCCCATAATCAAAAGTTGTTCAAAGCAAGCTCCAAAATGAGTGATAATTGAATAGTAAACTGTGGTGAAGCCCGTAACAAAAATAGTAAATCATAACAATATCGAGCAAAGACTAACGATAAGAGGTGATTGAAGAACAAAATGGGGCAAACCCCATAGTAAGAAGAAATTAGAAGAGAGCCTATGAGGAGGAGCAATCAAGAGCAATTGGGGCAAGCTCACAACATGACACAACAAAAAGAATAAAACTAAGGGAAAGCCTATAATATAAAAAATTCTGGAATGGACTAAGGCAAAGCCAATAGTAAGAATTAGAAGAATGAACTAGGGCAAACCTCACAAGAAAGATATCCAGGAACGAACAGATGGCAGAGTACATTAAAAGAAGCCTTAAAATTGACTCTAGAGGTACAAGCCAAACTACCTTCCCATGGTGAACATAGCAAACACCAAGTAAAGCCTCTCCTGATAATAGAATATGAATGAAGACCTCATATGTACCGCTACACAAATGGCTAAAAAATAAAGTCCTGACTTGCTGCCAAAGCAGAGGCATCATTGCTAGCCATAGATGGAATCCCTCGGTTGCTACGTAAGTTTTCTCAACTCTATTTCAATAAGAACCCAAGTGTTCAACAAACAATCATACACTAGTAAATTAGGTCATTTTAGTAGTCTCAAAGAGGTGCAATGTAAGTCCCATGAGGCCAGTCATTTCAACAGTCTCGAAGAGGCGCACAGTAAGTCCCATGAGGTCGGTCATTTGAGCAGTTTGAAAGAGGTGCACTGTAAGTCCTATGAGTTCGGTCATTTCAGCAGCCTCAAAGAGGTACACTATAAGTCCCATGAGGCCGGTCATTTTAGCAGTCTCAAAGAGGCGCATTGTAAGTCCCATGAGGCTGATCATTTCAGCAGTCTTAAAGAGGCGCACCATAAGTCCCATGAGGCACATCGTAAGTCCCATGAGGCCAGTCATTTCAGTAGTCTCAAAAAGGCGCACCGTAAGTCCTATGAGGCTAGTCATTTCAATAGTCTCAAAGAGGCGCACTGTAAGTCCCCATAAGGCCGGTCATTTCAGCAGTCTTGAAGAGGCGCATCATAAGTCCCTATGAGGCCGATCATTATAGCAGTCTCAAAGAGGCACATCATAAGTCCCATCAGGCCAGTCATTTCAGCAGTCTCAAAGAGGCGCACTATAAGTCCCATGTGGCTAGTCGATCAAATTGTCTCAAGTTCCCCCTAAGCACCATTTGAAAGGATAAATCCCTAGTGGAAAACAAATCTCGAGTGTAAACAAATTCACCAGCAAAAACAAATCCTCCAGTAGGACAAGTTCTCCAGTGAGTTGCATAGTTCTATCATGAACACACACGACGCCCAAAAAAGCTTTTTGGCCAGTTGCCCCATTTTACATACTGCGGTGCAATTTCCTACAGATTCTTGTGCAATCACACACCAACACATACATTTATCTCCCTCGTAGAATTTGATCACATCATGCATGTGCACGCCTTCCCAAGCTTAATCATGGGATTTCTAATCATCACTGGCCAAAAGGCCTTCTTTCAGCATGGAAAAGTTTAATTTTGTAAGGGTTCCCCAATAGAATCAGTACATCAGACTCTAGTCTCTAGAAGCATGAATTCCCAAGTGAAATCAACATGATAAACAGTCACCTTTTCGGAAGGAGGATCCCTAACAAAGTCTATTTCTTCAAATTCATCAAAATGTGGCACAACCAATCCATCAAAAGGGGTAGATATCAAGTCATCGAAATGTGGCACACCTAATCCGTTGAAAAGGCCGAATATCAAAGTCATTGAAATGTGGCACAACCAATCTATAAAAAGGTGTTGTATATCAAAGTCACCGAAAGGTGGCGTAACCAATCCTTCGAAAGGGTTTGGATATCAAATTCATCGAAAGGTGGCACAACCAATTCGTCGAAAGGGGTCGAATATCAAAGTCATCAAAAGGTCACACTATCAATCAGTCGAAAGGGGTCAAATATCAAAGCCCTCGAAAGGTGGCGCTGTTAATCCGTCGAAAGGTTTTAGATATCAAAGTTTTCCAGTCGTGGCACATCGTCTAAAAGGACAACCTCTCCATGAGGAGAATCTCATATTTTATGCCACCATTTGGTGCACTGCATTGCCCAAAGGACAACCTCCCTACAAGGAGCATTTTAGATTTTACGCTGTAGTTTGGTGCATTGCACTGTTCGAAAGGACAACCTCCTTATGGGGAGCATTTCAAAACTTTAAGCCATAGTTTGGCTCATTGCACTATCTAAAAGTACAACCTCCCCATGAGACCATTTTAAAACTTTATCCCGCCTTTTAGCGCATTGCACCATCTAAAAGGACAACCTCCCCAGGGGGAGCATCTCAGATTTTATGTCGTTGTTTGATGCACACCATTTGAAAGGACAACCTCCCTACATGGAGCATTTCAGATTTTACATCGTCGTTTAGCGCATTGCACCATAGAAAAGGACAATCTCCCCACGGGGAGCGCTTCAAAACTTTATACCGCCATTTGACGCATTGCATCATCCGAAAGGACAACCTCCCCATGGGAGCATTATAGATTTTACGTCGCCGTTTGGCTCACCGTACTTTATTTAGGCCATCATCTGACACAAATTCTGTAATTTCATGTTTCAGGTCTACAATGTTCAGGTCGTCCAAAGTGATGCCGCTCCAAAAGCAGAATAGCCCAGCTCGAGCCGTTCAATTGTGGTGCATCAGTCGATGTCTGGAGTGAAACTACTCCAAATCCCCAACTAAGCTGACAACTTTCAAATCAAGCCGTCCAAAGGATGCAAACCAGGTAAGTGTTTTACTACTTACGAGTCTACTTTACATTTTGATAAAATCTTGCGTAAAAAGCAAAATATTATCAAAATGGGGGAAAATTGTAGACGCTCAGTTTTTGCCCTAAAAATAGACTCAGTGATGATAACTTGTATTGCTAAAGAAGAGGTTGAAGCACCAAATGAATTTGATCACGAAGTAGTGATTCGAGTCTAGGAAGGGCAACCCTTAGTGCCCTTTTCTCATTTTTGGCGAAATGGGACCCATAAGTGCATCTTGGGTCCACCTAAGATGTACCCCGGTGTCCTACAACACTTTGTCATCACCCAGACAAATGAAAATAAGGTCGATTTATTGTTAGGACCCTAGTGGGGCCCACTTATGGGGCCCATTAGTGACCCTTAAGGGACCTATCGATGGTGATGACATTCTTATGGTACAATGAGTTCAGAATGTTCGATTGATTCGATTCTTGAATTAGCAGTCCTAAGGGTAAGAAATTGGATCTAGTGGATCACTTTCACATTTTTGGGGTTCATGCCGAAATAGGGTCCGAAAACGAGTCCTAGGTGCACTCAGGAGAAATTTTCATGACTTACATCGATACACATGCCATATGAACTGATTTTGTGAAAAATCAAAAATTGAGTCGTATGTGGGCCCACATGCCACATAGACAGTAAATAGTGTCAAACCACCCATTTGCCTATAAATTCATCTCTAACTCTACGACTAAGGGTTGGCATTTTTAAGTTGGTAATTGCAAAATTGAGAGAAAAAAAACACCAAAATCATTAAACAAAACACAAAAATCAAATCAAAAACACGATCTAAACTCAATTTCTTCATAAAAATCTTACGATTTTTACTAGTTTGGGAGCGAGAGAGTATTATCAACCCATAGTCAGTGTGTTCTAGTTTCACAAACACTTCTAGAAGCGAATCAAATACACAAACTTGGATCATCTTCAAAGATCAAGTGTTATTGAGGTGTTCTTCATCAATCTTCAAGAAAACCATCGATTTCCTTCAAAATAAGGTAATTGAGAGTCTAAAGTTCATTCTCTTTTTATTTTCAGTTCATTTTCTATCTTATAACTCTAAGAAACTGAGTTTTTATGAGAAAAACAAGTGAAAAATGAGTTTCGCAATAATCTACTGCATTTTTGGGCACAACAACACCCAGCCTTTAAGGAAGGTGCCAAGCCATCAACGAAGGCGCCCAGACCCACAACCAAGGCACACGCCTTTGTGGGGTGGCTGGGCACCCTCCTTTAAAGCACCCAAAAATGCCCAAATTGCTCTCCTTTCATTTTTATCTTCGATCTTCTAGTGATTACAGGCTTCATTTACTTTTGGACTTGATTCACTTTTAGTGTTGTTAGTTTGTATGTTTCAGAAGAGAAACAACATAAAAAACATCAAATCTTACCTAGATTTTGAGATCAAAGTGGGTTAAGACCTAAAGATCGAAAATTCATGTTTGATACAGATGAGTACGTAAATGATTTTCAATGAGTATTTCTTGTTGGAATTTATGAATTTTGTTCATCTAGCAAGATGAACATTGTGATCATGAGCTTGAAATAACATTAAAATTTATTACATTTTATTTTCTAGTATTTATTTTATGCACATTTAACATTTGTTCTTCATATTATTATAATTATTTGTTGTATATTTAATTTATCTCAAATTTTATGTTTCTATCAATTATTCATATTCTGTCAGTTTGAATTTTTACTATTTATGGTTTATTTTTATGATTATTTATCATTTATTGGACTAACATTTTTATTTTGATGATTTCTAGTTAAGCTTATTCGATTATATTGTATGAATATTTGAATGTGATATAATTTTCATTTTCGATTATGTAATTTTCTAAGAGTTTAATGTTATTTTTGTCTATATGGCTTTTATTAATTTCATTTATATTGATTTATGTTGATTAATGGGATTGGGAATATGTAAGGGGAATTAATGGGTAGAATGTATTTTAGGAGGATTGTAATTCTTTTCTCCTCCCTCTTTCTTGTGGATGATTTTAATTTATTATTTGCGATGATATGCATGTTTGATGTATTTTCGAAAATTGCATAAAAAAATTTTTTACATATCAATTTAGATTAATACTATAATTAATAAATAATGAATATTTTGGACAATTAGGAGGCTGGTTTAGACCAAGCGAAATGGATGCCTAACACATTTCCATTTCCATATCCAACTCTCGAACTCACTTTGGTTAAAACCGAATCAATTAATTCCAACGAATTAATTAATTCGAGAAATTTTTTCCTAGTTTAGTAAAATAACTTGGCAACTCCAAACAATTTTTAAAATCTTACCAAAGTAAGGAGAGATTTCTTTGAGGATTAAAACAAAATTGGATAAAATAATTTTATGAATTAAAATGAATCAAACCCGTTTGATTCGATTTACTCGAAAAACTCTTAAGAAAATCATAGGATGCTGCACGAAAGTCACGTTGTCCTCGGTAATTAATAACTAATCTAGGAACTCTTCTTTCAATTTATGAATTTTTATTCACATAAAATGTAGCACAACTCTAAGAAGATCTACATTTAGTAATTAAACTTTTTTTTTTTTCAAGGGATCTTCAATTTCTTTCCTACAATATTCTTTAAGATCCTTGTTCATTTGAATGCGCCAGGCTTTTGTGGGAATTTGTGATTCCCCAAAATCATTTTCATAAGGGAGATATACCATGTATTGTTTTCTACTCCACAAAGCTATTAGTAAATCTGAGCAAATCTCTTTTTCAATAATTTTTCGAAAATCACAAATTTTCTATATCATGGAATTACCTTGCAACTACTCCTGAATTCTTTAGAAAATGGCATTTTGTTTTAAATCATTAAGCTATTTTTCTTTTGTCTATACAAGGAGATTAAGTTGATTTATGTATAAAGAATGGTCTTCTAAAAGATTGAGGTTCCTAGTTTTTGGTTTTACCATAAGAGAAAAATTTAACTACTATAACTTCTAATGATTACAAATTTCTATTATTACAAGCACTTAGTACACGATAATAATAATAATTTCTAAGAGAAGGTAGGAGAGGAATATGGTAGAAAGAGAAGGATAAGAATAGAAGGCAAGGAAGAATGAGAGAAGGGAAGAAGGTAGTAGAGGTAGATGTGTTTTGGAGGTAGTGTTGGAGACAGAAGGTAGAAGTGTAGGAAAAATGGTATAGAGAGAGGATAGTGTTCAAGGTGTGTCTAAGGCATCCAAGGTATAACTAAGGTATATCCTTCAAAGTTATCTTTATGGAGGATTTGGGGAAGAGCTCCATACCATTTCCACCAGTTGGAGAACCAAAATAGGATTTTTGTCTTGGTTATAATGATTTGTTGGCTTCTTGAGCCAAGAAAGAAGAGCTATGAATGTTTTTTGTGTTTGTGTTGGATGAAGAAGACATTGGTCCAGGTTTATTGGTAGTCCTAATAAGAAAAGGTTTGGCAATAAGGACTTTTGTCACAATCTAGAGTTTAGTTTGGCATAGATCTTTACCCATTTCCTCTAGATGAATAATTTTGAGAATTTGGGCAGTGGAATACTCTATTTTAGGATCATGTTTGCATTCATTGTGGAAAATAATAACAATACTTATTTTGCCTCCACTATAATTAAAATGACTAAAACTAACATAACTCATTTTTTCAAGAACGAGTTCGTAATAAATATGAGATTTAAATGGATCCCATTGTTCAAAATGTCAATCCTTTAAAAGAATTTTTGTAGAAATCCATGAATCTCGATTCTAAAACCCATCTTCCATGGTCAAAATAGTTTGATGAAAATCTTTGTAAAACTACTTTAAAAAGCTAGACTTTTGAACTCTTTTTAGAAATATATTTTGGAAAAATATTTTGAGAAGATTCTTGAGAGAGGGAATTTTGAAATGAATCTTATGAAATTAAATTTTGAGAAAAATTTTGCGAGAGATCTTAACTTGTGGGCTATGTACCATAAGTTGTTTACCTTCTAAGAGTTGATCTAGTGCTTCCTTTTGAGAGCTTGGGGATAGGGTATTTTTCACTAATGCTGCTAATTCAGGATTTTTTGAAATTGCTTAAAGTCATTCTTAGAATCCTGAGGTGTTATGCGTTATTATGGAATTGGTTTGGTTTGTATCTTTGGTGTTTTTTATACTAGTGGATGGTTCAGTGTTTTTGCACTGATTTTTCTTGAAAGGTTTTTCAATCTTGGAATATCTTGGTCCAACAATAAGTAATATCTGGCAAAGATTTGTTTTGAAGTAATATTTTTCACGTCATTTTGTAAAACATCTTTTCCAGCCTTGCAATCAATTCGTAAAAGAAACTTTTGATTTAACAGGTGAGGACAGGCCTTCACACGACCGTCTCATGGCTTTTCCAAGACTCACATGAGTAAACTGAATCAAATGGGTTTGATTTCTTTTATAAAAATTCATTTGTCCAATCCCATTCTAATCCTCAGAAGAATGATTTTCTTATTTTATTGAAAAATTCATTTGTCTAATCCCATTCCAATCCAGTTTTAACCAAAGTGAGTTTGAGAGTTAGGTACAAAGATGAAAAGAAGTTAGGCACCCGTTCTACCTGGTTTAAACCAGCCTCCTAATTATTCAAATATTCATTATTTATTAATTGCAGTATTAATTTAAATTGAGATGTAAACACATTTTTATGCAATTTTTGAAAACTATGTCATTCAAGCATATTATCACGATCTAAGAATTCATTCAATCATTAAAATAAACAAACACATAGAAAGGGGAGAGGAGAAAAGAGTAACAAATCCTCTTGGATAATACATTCTACCCATTATCCCTTAGATGTTCCTTTTTTTTAATTAATCAATACATATCAATGAAAATTAAATTAAATTATTATAAACTGCAACAAAAATCACAAACCCAACAATAATAGATAGAATAACTCGGTTGAAGCGTAATCATCATACGTATGTAATGCATTGTATGTCCACCTATTTAAAACGAATTTAAATGAAAATTCTTATGAATTCTCAATAAATTACATCAGTAATATTACAAACCCACTAAATAATAAATTAAAAATTACATGAATAAATCACATTAAACTCAAAAAATTAAAAAACAAATTCAGAAATTATAACACATTCAAACATTCAAATAATATGATAAATGCAAACAATAATGAAATGATCAACAAAAACAAAAATATTAGTCCAATAAAATAATAAATAATAAAATTAAATAAAAAGACATAATATAAACTGATGTCAGAAAATCAAAATGGCAGAATCTTAAATGAAAAATATACAATCATATTAATATATAATATAGAGCAAGAATTAAATGTGCATTAAATAAATACTAATAAAAATAAAATATAACAATTTTAATAATATTTCAAGCTCATGATCACAATGTTCATCGCTTTAGATAAATAAAATTCACAAATCATTACAAGAAATAAGATTAAAATCATTTACTCATTTGGATCGAATGGATTTTCAGCCATTAGGCCTAACCCACTTCGATCTTAGAATCTAGACATGATTTGATTTTTTTTTTTTTTTTAGGTTGTTTTACTTCTGAAATTCATAGACTTACACCACTAAAAATGAATCACGTCCCATTCCAAGGAAACTAAAGCCTATAATCACCAGAAGATTGAAGGCAAAAGCGGAGGACAATAAATCTAGGGAAGTTCTTGGCACTTTAAAGTGATGGTGCCAACCTTCCTATGGAGGCGTGCGCCTTCATTGTAAGGCTTAGCACCTTCCTTTGAACGCTGACGCCGTCACTGCCCAAAACTTCAACAGGCTTGCTGCATAAACTAAATTTTTACATGTTTCACTCCTAAAAATCCAGTTTTCTAAAATATAAACATAGAAAATAAATAGGAAATAACAATACAAAGAAGTTTAGACTCTCAGTACCTTGTTTTGACGGGAATCCATTTATTTGCTTAAAGTTTGGCGAAGAACACCTTAAGGACAATCACCCTTCTTGATAATCAAAGCTTTTGTTATTGATTTGTGTTTTTAGAAGTGTTTAGGTTTGCAGAACTCACTGACTATCCTAGAAGCACTCTCTCACATAATCAAATTATCTAAAACTCTTAAGGTTTTTGTGATGTAAAATCGATTTTAGTTGTTATTTTAGTTTGATTTTGATTTTTTTATTGTTTTTTATCTCTATGTTTTTTATCATACAAATGCCAACCCCTAACCTTAACCATCTAGGTGGTATTAATATGCAAATAGTAAAAATCGACACTATTTACTGCTTATATGGCATGTGGAAAATCAGTCCAAATGGCACGTGCATCGATGCAAAATGTGAAAATTTATTTCAGGCAAACCCTGAGCACTTTTTCGAGCTTTGTTTTGACACAAATCCCGAAAAAGTGAAAACAACCTGATAGCCTCGGTTTCTTAAACTAGAAAACCTAGTTCGAGAATCAATCAATCAGACGTTCCGAACTCATTCTATCATAAGAAACGTCATCACCACTAATGGGCCCCTAGGGTCACTGGTGGACCCTACACTTGAGCCCCACAAGGGCCACTGTGGGCCCCACTAGTGAACCAACCTGATTTTTATGAAAATGGTCTGGGTGATGCACGAAGTACTGTAGGGCACCAAGGCACATCCCAAGCAAACCCAAAATGCACTTATGGACCCTATTATGCCATAAATCTAAAATAGTGGTTTTAAAGGTTGCTTTTCTAAACTCAAATCATTGTTTCGGAATCAAGGTCATCATATGCTTCAACCTCGTCTATAGCAAATGAGGTTATTATCATCGAGTCTATTTTAAGAGCAAAAATTGAGCATCTACAATAGGTCACCCTAGAATTTTCAAATACAATAGACAACATAAATGATTTCTTTTTTATGGTGGAATAATTCTTTTGGGTATCATTCTAAGAAGCCGAATTGAACTAGATTATCTGTTCCGCACCATCATTCCATTACTTTAAAATCCCTCCATAACACTCAAGGGTTTAATTGCTAATTCTAGATCTCCTTGGAGTTGTCATGCATTTTATGTGAATAAAAGTTTAGAAACTGAAAGATGAGTTTCTAGACTAGTTATTAAATAGAAACCCTTGAAAAAAGTGCTCAAGTGGATAAGGTTTCATATTCCTAATAAAAAGGATCTTCTACAAAGCATTCATAATGCATAAATTTTTTTTCAAATTTGACAAGAAGTCAAGATTTAGGCAAATCCAAATAGATCCTAAAGATAGGTACAAAATTACTTTTACTGCTCCATTTAGACAATACGAATGGAATGTCAAGTCTTTTGGCCTAAAAAAAATGCTCCTTCTAAGTTTCAAAGAATCATAATGATATTTTTCAACCATGTTTTCACTTTTGTATTGTATATATCGATGGTGTTTTGATTTTTTCTTCATCCATTGAACAAAATTTTAAATCATTTTCTCATTGCACAAGATATTTCTCATAGTATTATCTTAGGTATGTCATTTATCCATAAAATCACCTCTTATAGAGTTGATTTTGATCATATTTCTTCCAAAGTAAATGGCAAAAAGTTAATTTTTCCTTTTATGGTAAAACCAAAAATTAGGAACCTTAATTTTTTAGAAGCCTATTCTTTGTACATAAATAAACTTAATCTCCTTGTACATACAAAAGAAAAAGAGCTCAATGATTTGAAATAAAATGTCATTTTTCAAAGAATTCAGGAGTAGTTGCAAGGTAATTTCATAAAATAGAAAATTTGTGATTTCCAAAAAATTATTGAAAAAGAGATTTGCTCAGATTTATCGACAACCTTTTGGAATAGAAAACAACACATGATAGATCTTCTTCATGAAAATGATTTCAGGGAATCATAAATTCCTACAAAAGCTAGCCCATTCAAATGAACAAGTTAGAACTAAGTAAACATAAATGAAAGGTGGGAAAGAACATTTACATATATTACTTGAGGAACTTAGTACAAAGTCCAAGCTTGATTACAATTTCTACTTATCACTACAACTTCTAGTGATTATAAATTTTATTATTACAAGCACTTGGTACGTAACAATAATAATAATATTATATAGGAGAAGGTAAGCGAGGGATATGATAGAAAGAGAAGGATAGGAATAGAAGGGAAGGAAGAATGAGAGAGGCAAAGAAAGTTATAGAGGGAGATGTGTTTTGGGGGTAGTGTTGGAGATAGCATGTAGAAGTGTAGGAAGAGTGGTGTAGAGAGAGGATAGTGTTCAAGGTGTGTCTAAGATATCCAAGGTATATCTAAGGTATATGTTGGGAGAGAGGGATGAGTTGCCTTTTATAGGAATTTTTTAAGCAAAGTTTCTATTTGGACATGAGTTTTTTTCTATTTGGGCAAGTGTAATAAATTGGCAAGATATGGATCCCACCTATTTATGAGTGGAGGTGGATATTATTTTGTGGGGATATGAGAGATTCTTGTTTGATAATGGGAAACATGAGAAGAGGTCCCTTTATCTTAAGTGGAGTTTTCGAACATTTTTCTTCATATCTTCTTTCTATTTCTTGCATTGGTAATATTCTCCAGTGTTCTACTTGAAAACCTGTCTAAATTTTTTTTATTAATGCCAAAGTTTATTCATGGATTTCTCGCTGTTACCTCTTGTGATGCCTTTCTTGAATTCTTCTTCATATTCCATTATGTATAATTGAATTAGGTGCATGAAATATAAATTAAACCAAAAAAGTATCTTTAAAGGTATTTGTATCTTTTTGGTACCATAGATCTTACAATAAGGATCTTCAGCAATTAATTTTATTAGTCTAACAAAATAAGAATCATCTAATCAAAATTCCTTGCAACGAGCTTAGATTGTCAATGCCTTATTTGTTCTCGGAGAGAATTATTATGAAAAGACCATGGAAGGTAAGATGCTTTTGGACTAGGATATCTATTTTTTGTCATCACTAACATTTTGTGTTCAGCCGAATAATTGAAGTCATTAATCCATTTAGGAGCTTTTGTATCAGTCATGACCTAGACATATTTTTCAAAGTTGAAACTCTCATTGACAATTGTTTGCAATTTTCTTCTAAAATTATTGGTTTGATCTAGTTTTATGAAACTAAGTTGGTGAAGATATCCATAATCTAACAACGTGTGAGGTGTTATTAGGATTTCACCAATTTCTTTATTACCAATTATTATTGGTTGGAAAATGGAAAGATCGAGACAAATTCTACAAATTTTGTAAGTCAGATGGCTCTTGCAATCCTTTCTTGCAAAAGGATTGAATTGGCAGTAAAAATTCGTCTTTGGGCAGGTTCTTTATTTTAAACCGTAATGGGTTTCCTATGTCCAAGATAATCCTAGAAGGAAAACCTTATTTACAGTACAATTTTGGAGAAAATTTAGAATATATTTCCGCCTCTGCATGGAGATTTCATCAATCCTTTTATAGATTTCATTTTTTATTTCTAGAGGAAATTTTTCCAAATAAGCCTGACTAAAAAAGAAAATTCTGCTTTTCTTTTTTCTAATTCATCATCAATCAACTTTCTTGGAGTTCATTTTGCGAACAAGTAGAAAAAATCTCGCAAATTTTTCTCTTTCACCAGTGGGGCCAAAGGTGCACTCAATTTTTATTCTCTAACCAATGGAGCTAGGTGCTATTTTTTCTCTTTTGCCAATGGGGTAGAAAGAATCTTGATCTTCTTCTTGAGATTTTGATTTTCTTTATAAATCTATTGGCAAAAAGATGTAAAATTTTTAACATTATATTGCAATTATTACAATATTCTGTCTGGTTGGAATTTCGCATCTGGTTACTTAAATGTTTTCCTCTTCTAGATTGTTCGTTGTAAGAGACAATTTGAGCTTTGAAAATCTAACTAAAAATAATAATAAGTTAATACATTTAAACTGGCTAATATTCTGCTACAATCCCCTTGTGCATTCTAGATGTTGTCTAGAATGCATTTTTTGATATCATCTACCTGGCTACCATGAAGAACTTTAAATGATGAATTTGTTCCTTTTGGAAAACTGACAAAGTGACTGAACCAAACTTTTTTCTTTTTCTATCCATCCTGAAAATTAAAAAGAAAAAGTTAGTAAGTAGAAATAAAACTAAACATAAATGGAATGAGCTTTCAAAAGATCTAAATTTTACAATTTTGCATTTTCTACAAATGAAAAATTGAGTTTAGTGTCATTAACAATTGAAGATATAAAAGCATGATCAACTTGACAGGGAGTGACTATGTTAATGAATGGAATTCCTAAAATGACACTATATGAAATGTCTTCAGCAATAAGAAATGTGGTCTTTATATGAACACCATGAGGATAAAAGCATCAAATTTAAGCTTAATTGTTATCGCAGTATTATTCGCAGTTTTGAGACAATCACTTATTGTTTCAAGAAAATTTTGGGGCACCATTCTTGCTTTAATGCAATTAATATCTTCTCCAGTATTGAAAAGTGCAATAATGTCAACTTGGAAGTCATCTTAAAAACTTGATTTTATTTTGACCAAATATTTTTGCAAAGTTATTTTAAGGACGACGAGGCTTTCATACAATGTCTCATGGCTTTATCGAAAGTCACTTGAGTAACCAAATTAAACTAGCTTAGTTCATTTTAATTCAGAACAATTATTTTATCCAATCCCATTTTTATCCTCAAAAAAATGTTTCCTTACTTTGGTAAGGTTTTGAAAATGTTAGAGTCGCCACCCTATTTTACTAAATTAGGAAGAATTCTCAGATTAATTAATTCATTAGAACTAATTGACCCGGTTTTAACCAGAATGAGTTCAAGATTTGGGTATGGAGATGGGAAGGTGTTAAGCACTATTCACTGCCTGTGTGGTATGTGGACCCCACTGATGGGCCCCACAAATGACTCAATTTTTTATTTTTCACAAAATCGGTTCATATGGTATGTGTATTTACGTAAGTCATGAAATTTATCCTGTGTGCACCCGGGACTCATTTTTGGACTTATTTCGACACGAACCTCGAAAACATGAAAACGATCTAATGGATCCAATTTCTTACCCTAATTCAAGAATCGAATCAATCAGATATTTCGAACTCGTTGTACCCTGAGAAATGTCATCACCACTGATGGGCCCCCTAAGGATCACTAATGGGCCTCACTAAGGCCACCGTGGGCCTCACCAGCAAACCAATTTGATTTTCATGAAATTAGTATAGGTGATGCACAGAGTGTCGTAGGACACCGAACCACATCCTGGGCAAACCTGAGATGCTCTTACGGACCCCACTTTGCCAAAAATGTGAAAAATGTGCTAAGGGTTGCACTTTCTAAACTCGGATCATTACTTCGGAATCAAGTTCTTTGGATGCTTCAACCTCTTTTTAGCAGTACATGCTATCATCACTGAGTCTACTTTTGGGGTAGACTCGAATCATTGCTTTAGGATCAAGTTCCTTAGATGCTTCAACCTCTTCTTAGTATTATATGTTATCATCATCGAGTCTATTTTTGGGGCAAAAATTGAGCGTCTACAGTTTGCTCCCATTTTGATAATATTTTGCATTTTAAGCAAGATTTCATCAAAATGTAAAGTAGAAGCATAAGTGGTAATAATACTTACCTGGTTTGCATCCTTTGGACGGCTTGATTTGAAAGTTGTCAACTTTGTTGGGGATTTGGAGTAGTTTCACTCCAAAAGTCGACTTGATGTACCATGATTGGACAACTCGAGTTGGGTTATTCCACTTTTGGAGAGGCATCACTTTGGACGGCCTGAACGTTGTAGACCTAAAACACGAAACTAAATGATTTGTGTTAGATGATAGCCTAAATAAAGTGTGGTGTGCTAAATGGCGATGTAAAATCTAGAATGCTCCCCATGGGGAGGTTGTCCTTTTGGATGGTGCAATGCACCAAATGACAGTGAAAATCTAAAATGCTCCCCATGGGAAGGTTATCTTTTTGGACGGTGCAATGTACCAAATGGCAACGTAAAATCTAAAATGCTCCTCATAGGTAGGTTGTCTTTTCGGACGGTGCAATGTGCCAAACAGTGGTGTAAAATTATGAAGCGCTCCCCGAGAGGATTTGTCCTTTTGGATGGTGCAATGCGCCAAAGGGCAGCATAAAATCTAAAATTCTCCCCATGGGGAGGTTGTCCTTTCGGATGGTGCGCCACAACCAGATGACTTTGATATCTGACACCTTTTGACGGATTAATTGCACCAATTTTCAATGACTTCGATATTCGACACCTTTCAACAGATTGGGTGCGCCACATTTCAACAACTTGATATCTGACCCTTTCAATGGATTGGTTGCACCACATTTCAACAACTTGATATTCGACCCTTTTAACGAATTGGTTGCACCACATTTTGACAACTTGATATTCAACCCTTTCGATAGATTAGTTGCGCCACATTTCAACGACTTTAATATCCAGCCCTTTCGATGGATTCGTTGCTCCACATTTCAATGACTTGACATCTAACCCTTTTGATAGATTGGTTGCGCCATATTTTGATGACTTGATATCAGACCCTTTTCAATGAATTGGTTGCACCACATTTTGACAACTTTGAAGAAATAGACTTTGCTGGGGATCCTCCTCTCTAAAAGGTGACTGCTCATCATGTTGATTTCACTGGGAAAATTTATGCTTCTAGAGACCAGAGTATGATGTGTTGATTCTATTGGCAAATCCTTGTAAAATTAAACTTTTCCATGCCGAATAGATGGCCTTTTGGCCAATGATGATTAGAAATCTTGTGATTAAGCTTAGGAAGACATGCACGTGTATGATGTGATCAAGTTCTACTTGAGAGTCAAATGTATGTGTCGGTGTGTGATTGCACATGAATCTATTAGAAATTATACCGCAGTACATAAGACGGGACAAATTGCTAAAAATATTTATTGTGCATCATGCTTGTGTTTATGACAAAACTATGCAACTCATTATTGGAGGATTTATCTTTGTCGGTGAATTATTTACACTAGAGATTTGTTTTCCACTAGGGATTTGTCTTTTCAAGTAGTGCTCAAGGGGTACGTGGGATGATTTGATTGACCAGCCACACAAGACTTACAGCGTGCCAGACAAGATGGCTTAATTTATTTAATTGACTAGCCTCATAAGGACTTATGGTGTGCCTCTTCAAGACTGCTAAAATGACCAGCCTCATAGGGACTTACGGTGCACCTCTTCGAGACTGCTAAAATGACTGGCCACTCAGGGACTTACGGTGCACCTCTTTGAGACTGCTAAAATGACCGGTGCTAAACTGACCAGCCTTATAGGGACTTACGATGCACCTCTTCAAGACTACTAAACTCATCGACCTCTCAGGGACTTACGGTGCGCCTCTTCGAGACTGCTAAAATGACCAGTACATGATTGTGTGTTGAACACTTGGGTTTGCATTGAAATGGAGTCAAGAAAACTTACCCAGCAACTGAGGGATTCCATCTGTGACTAGTGGAGATGCCCCTACTTTGGCGATGAGTTAAGACTTTATTTCTTAGCTATTTGTATAGTCATTGCCTATAAGGTCTTCACTCATACTCTATCATTGGGAGAGGCTTCTTTACTTGGTGCCTGCTACGTTAGCCATGGGAGGCAGTTTGGCTTGTACAACCAGGGTCATTTTGGGAGCTTCTCCTTTGTTCGTTTGCGGACATTCTTCTCGTGGGGTTTGCCCCAATTCATTCTTTTAATTCTTACTATTGGCTTTGTCTCCATTCTAAACTTCTTTATGTTGTGGGCTTTGCCCCAGTTATTTTTTACTATTTCTCCTCATAGGCTCTCCTCCACTTTCTTCTTACTGTAAGGCTTGCCCTAGTTTGTTCTTCTACAGCCTCTTGTTGCTGGTCCTCACTCGAGTTTATTCTAATTATAAATTTGTCGTGGGCTTTGCCCCAGTTTATTCTTTCAACTTTTGCTTGTTCTAGGCATTGCCCCCATTTGCTCTGAGTGGCATTTTATTCAGGGCTTTGCCTAGTTTATCTTTTTATTATCTCATTATTGTGGGTTTGCCCCAGTTTTCTCTGAATGGCTTTTCATTATGGGCTTTGCCCCAGTTTATTCTTTAATTGTTGCATGTCTTTAGCATGACCCCCAGTTATTCTAAAATGCTTATTATGGCAAGCTTTTATCCCATTTTATCCTTTGAGTTGTGGACTTACCGTCTTCCACAAGTATGGGCGTTAAACCTTAGGGATTGAGCCAATTGTCAAACGTCGAAATAGTTATCAAGATTGTCCAAGATCTTGTAAATTTTGAAACAAAGACACCACAAGAAATGATATGCATGAACGATATATATGCATGATACGCAAATCTAATGTAAAATCTTATAATGCAGTGGCCTCATATGGTTCGTCAGTTTAAGGATCAGAAAGCTCATTCTAATCGTGGTGTCTAGCCAAAATAGAGACATGAATTTCTAGGCCACTGGGAGCATTGAGATTGGGACAAAATCTTGATGGGCCCTGATGATGAATTTAAGCCTTCACCATTTAAATTTTCAACACATTGAGTGAGTAGTTTATCGTCATTATGATAAGAAACCCATTACCGATGAGATTACTATGGTACCTTGACTTGATCTTGGCCATACTTCATTTGTCATTTCCTTGCCTGGAATTCCCTCGGTCGACATCACATCGGATGGACCAAAAGCATGCGGTTTACCATCTTTATTCTCATTGGAGTGGACACAGAGCTTGGATTATTATGTCTATTTCGGTTACAACTTGTTTGCTTCTTCACTATGAGCTAGTGCTTCATACAAACACACAGTGACTGTGTTCCACTTCTGGTTATTTCTCCCATAGCTCAGCTAAGGGGATCATTTCAAAATTTCCCTTTGCTTTTAGTTTGATGGGAAGTCCTCCTGCTCTTTAGATAAATATGCAACTAGTCAATCTCAATGCTCTGATTTTTGCCTAGGCCATTCTTTCAAGCCTTCTGCTTAGCAAGCTTTTCTCTTTTATTCTTTCATTTGCCCTAACTTTTGCCTAGGTTGCCTTTCTAAGGTTTTTGACTTAGCAAGCTTCCTTTTCTTTTGTTTTTCATTTGTTTGCCCTAATTTTGCCTAAGTTGCCCTTTTTGGGTTTTCAACTTGGTGAGATCTCTTTTTCAATGCTTTAACTTTTGCCTAAGTCATCCCCTAGGATTTTCGACTTAGAGAGCTTTCTTTATTTTTCTCTTTTTTCATTTGGCTTGACTTGTTTCATATTCATTATTCTAGGCGAGTAAAAGGCTTAAGAGGGTGAGGTCACCATCAGGCAAACTGCTATGCGTCGTAGCACTCCACTTGGCATTGGAGACATCTATTCAGAGTTTCGATAGGAAAATGGGAAATCCTTTTCCAAGTATCACTACTATATGTCGTAGATGGATCTGCTTATGAAGGTTTCTATAATATATCATTGTGTCCTCATACATCTTTCGTATGCCCCTATGAGGATCAACAATAGCTATGGCTTATCATTCAGGTCATCTGAGTCGATGATATGGCTTCATTAGTCTGCTTTATATTATACCCCTTTGAGAAGAGGCTTTATTACATATGGATCCCCATCGCGCTTTATCTTCACCTGTCAAAGTGGTATCATTGCTCATTTCTCTGATAGAGTTAATGCTTCAAATGCGAATGTCATAGATGTACTGACTGTTTATCTCTTGATAGGTCTGAACAAACGGATGGCTTAGAAAATGATGCTTGAAATGTAATGCGTAATGATTTTACTTAAAATTTTCGAAATATTTCTTTTGTTATTCCATATCAACGATGTGAATTCACTTCATTTGCATAATGACAAGGACTTAACATATGAAGCGTTAAAGTTAATAAAAGAACAATGTTTGATTTTAATCAATTGAGCTTTATTATAAATGTTCGTCTTAAATGTATAATTTCTTCAACCTGTCAAGATTGACCAATCTTGTGAATTCATCACCTTCTAGATCTAGTATCGACATTGCATTTGTTGAAAGCATTTTCTTGATCACGAATGGACCTTCCTCAACAAACTTGAATTATTCTTTGGGTCATGAATGTTTAATCTTGTCCGTTTCAAGATCCAATCTCATTCTCTTTATAACTTTTAGATTGATTCTCTTATTTGAAGTGTCTAGTCATCCTTTTTTCCCTCAATCGATCCATGGAGATTACATTAGGTCTTCTTCCATTCAAGAGAAATAATCCCTGATAATGGCTTTCGGCCCATTAGCATTCTAGTGTCCTGAATTTCATCATTCCGCTCAAGGAAAGTGCTTCTATCTCGAACTATAGCATCATCCCATAAACAAAAGGTGAGAACCTTCTTGTAACAGACTGATTTTCTTTTAGTTTCGGTAATAGTAATTTACCGGTCTGTGAATAGTACCATCGGTCCGGGACTTTGTATTATTTTAGTCCGGAAAAATTACGATGCATAGTTAATATTTTCTTTACTATTTTTGGA